>PVLC010008855.1:0-56507 GCA_004027655.1 Graphiurus murinus
AAACAAGTTCACACAAATGTATATTTTTCTGTCAATAAAATCAAAATCAAAGTTATCTGCTAAAATTAAACAAGCCTGAGTAGAGTCTGAGAATTGTGCATGTGTTTGAAATGCTGCTTTGAGGAACAGAGAAGTTTCATTTTACTTCTCTTCTGTTACTGTTTCTTTGGTTGGTTTTGTTTTATTTTCATTTTACATCAAGGATAATTTGCATTGTCTGATTACTTTAGTCAAATTCTGTGAAAAAAATAAATAGTGGCTTCAATCTGTGAATCTGTGATTGTCTATAGTTGTGATCTGCAATCTAATGATATGAATGAATGCTGTGGGCGGTAGGGTTTCTCTTGTGTTAGGTTTAAAGAACTGCTGAAATAGAAGTAAAGGTCAATAAGATGAATCAAATCTGAGATGAATTCACAGATGATGAAGAGAAAAAAGTAAAAACTGGGATAGTTTGATAAGGAAAAGGAATTGTAAAGGATTTTTATTCAAAATGAGCAAAGGATGGCAGCACACACCTGTAATCCCAGTACTTGAGTGCCTGAGACAGGAGGATTGCAGGTTCAAGGATATCCTCATCAACACAGCAAGACTCTCAACAACGTAGCTTCAAACCTAGCAACAACCTAGTTTCAAAACAGAACTTTAAAAAGGGCTGGGGGTGTAGCTTGGAGGTAAAAAGTCCCTGGGATAAATCCTCAGTACAAAAAAAAAAAAAAAAAAAAAAAAAAAAAAAAAAAAAAAACAACTTGTTTTCTAATTGCCATTGAAATAGGTGCACAAAGAAAATGATGGATTTTGTGGCTGGAGACATCAATTTTTTTGTATGTTTCCACAGCAGAATAACTCTGGTCTTGACCATGGAAATAGGATTTTTGAGTCAAGTGTATTACAAGGAAGTGATTTAGGGATCTGGGAGATCATACTGACTAGAAGAAAAGAGAAAGGAACAACCAAACAATAGTCACAATTGGGCAAATGGATTTAACGACTTTAGCAGAATGATGGAAGGAAAATGGTAGTGGAGAAGAAATGGTAACATCCATGTCTTTTATTATCCATGAGATTTCCACTCAAATCTCATGGGGAGTCATATCCTTATAGAATATTCCAGTTTCTTTTGGGAACAGAAATTGGTAAGACATTTTGTGTTAGAATTGAGTGATAGCCCTGCCCTCAAGCTCACATTCCTGCTACCAACGTGCAAACATGCTGGTTTATACACTCAGAAACACCAAAGGTACCTGAGCTCTTTAAAAAAATCCTCAGGAGTGTGAATGAAGAAACTCATAACCAAGATCTGTGTGCTGACTGTATTATCTGTTCTAGTCCCACTGGCTTAAGAGTAAAAATCCCATGGAAATATAGAAGATAGAAGCACAGGTGAGCCAAAACCATGAGAAATACTCATACTCATGTAAAACATGTTATAAGGTCATCAGCCTGATGTATCCAAAAAAAAAAGACATAGAAATATATAGACTTTTGTGTGTGTGTGTGTGTGTGTGTGTGTGTGTGTGTGTGTGTGTGTGTAGTGAGAAGAGAGTTCCTGGGGATTAAACTCAGGGGCATTCTACATCTGAGCTACACCCCCATACCTATTTTTTTTTAATTTGGAAGCAGGCTCTCACTAAGTTGTTGAGGCTAGACTTGAGCCTGCAATCCTCCTGTCTCATCCTCCAAAGTACTGGATTACAGGTGTGTGCCATCATGCCTGGATGTGAGTAATCTCTTCTAAACATAAAGAAAGAGAAGAAAAAATTAAATAAAATGTAGCCATCTTCTAAGGGAAAACAAACTCCAAAATAATATGTTGAGACAATCTTAGAAATCTCAATACAGTCATATTAAGGGGATGTCTATAAATTACTTTAAAATGTCACAAGATAAAGGCTATCTTTGAATATAGATACCATGTATAATACTTCATTATACTATTCTCAGTTTAATGAATTTTAAAATAAAAATTGCTTTAAAAAGCAGAAAACATTATTAACACTTGTACCAACAATTACCTATTATAGAAAACATTTTTACTTATAAATAATTCGCTGAAGAAGTTTTGTTTAAAAAATCTTGGATCACAGAGATTAAGTTAATTCTGATAAATATCTCTTTTTTAAAAGGTAATAATGCTTAAGCTGTTATATTAAGTCTTATAATATTACATTAGAAAATGTAAAGTTAGAATATTAAAATTATAGGACTTTTGATACAACTATGCATTTATACCAAGGAATATTGTCGGGGCTTGATCTCAAAGATTAAAGTCTTTCAGTCTCACTTAAACTAATTTTTCCACAATCATTCTGCTTTAGTTAAGAAAATCAATAGTCACTTATTTCACATAGGTTCTAACCTTTCTGCTACATATGGCACTTCTCACCCAAATTACTTAAATTGGCGTTCTGCTTTGGGATCACTAAGTTATTCAAATTTAATATATCAGAAATATCCCTTCATTATAGTAACATGTCTAGCAGTACAATAGTGGTACATTTTGTTGTTATCACATGTAGTATTTTATGCTTTTACCAGTTGGAGGGTAACCTACTGCTGTCGATTCTATATGATTTCATGTAGTACCTCACTATAGAATTCCAGTAGTTGTTCAATGAATGATTTACATGTCCAAAGTTGTATTTCATGTTAATAGGTATATTTCTTATTTTGAATTATCAAATAGTTATTGAAATACTAATTTATAACACACAGAAATTAATAGCTCTAAATAATTTTACTATCTTTATAATCATCTGATTTATTTGAAAAATAAATGACAACTCAATTTCCTTTTGAATCATATGTTAAATTGAATTAATTTATAGAGAAAATATATGTATGTTTAGATAAGACCTGAACATACGTGGTTTTAGTATTTTACTAACTTATAACATAATTTTTAAAGTGAAAAATATGCTTAGTTTTTATTTGTTTAGGCATATATGCCTAAACTAATGGCATAAATGTGTTTGTCATGGAATTAACTGATCAGTGAAGACTGTAACCAGTACTATCCAATTGAACTTTCTGAAATAATGGACATGTTCTATAATTCTGCTATCCAATTTGGAATGGCTAATAAATACTTAAAATGTGGCTAGTCTGACTGAAAGTTGAACTTTTTATTTTAATTAATTTAATCATAAACTGAGCTGAACATGGTGGTGCATGCCTATTATTCTAGTACTTGGGAGGTTGAGACAGGAGGATCCCAAGTTAGAGATCAGTCTCAGCTGTTTTATTTCAAAATAAAACACAGGGCTGGGAGTGAAGTTAGAGTTCAACTGGCCCTGGGTTCGATCCCTAGTACTAACAAAAGGAAAGAAAATACTTCTGAAAATTCATAATTCGTAGGTAAAAAAATGATATATCTTAGATGAAGAACAATAACAGTAATAATAATAGAAAGTACTTATTCACTTATTCCATATCATTCACTAATATGCCTACACATTTAATCCTTAAAGCAACCTTTTAAGGTTGGAAGTAGTAAGTAGTATTATTCTTACTTTAAAATGAATCAGTTGTGACACCACACCTTTATTTAGTCAGTTGGTGAATAGCAGAGACATGGTTTGAATTAAGACAATATTCCAGAATTTTTAAACTGTCTTGGGGTAAAAATATTCATTCTTTAACTAAAGATTTTTACTTATAATAACATAGAAATAAATATACCTGCTATTTCCTATACCTATTCTTTGAGTTAGATTTAAATCAATTTTGGAAGCTTTATTTTCAAAATAGTTTACATTTCTCTTTCCTGTAGTCTTATTGAAATGGCAGAAATATATGGATACACACACACTTTCATAACACAAATGTATTTATATTTTCATACTTATATAATGAAACCATAATAGTATTTGAAAATAGGCAAGCATGATACCAGTACATCCAAAGTTTAACGAATGACTGAGTTAAAGAACTGTAATAACAAAGATAACCACAGTCTTATAAATTCTTTGTAGCCAAGCCTTAGAAGATGTTTCAAGGTCAGAGCTAACTCATTTTGGAGCAGTTGTACATCAAAGAAATCAGAAAATAAGTATTTGAAGGACTGAGCAAAGAAGCATTGAGCCAATCAGGCCATTTCCTCTTTCCACTGCCCACTCCAAGGTTCAGAGAATTGTTTTCTAGAGAATATGAGAAATCTAATATTAGAGAGTACCTATTTGAGTAAAGGAGAGAAATGGATAGAATGAACAAAGGAAAGTAAATATAGTTATACCCAAGTGAAATACACTAAATAATCTTTGCTGCCAAAATAAAAGCATTTTTACACTAAAAATTGGGGAGGATGCTGCATCCTACTCAAAAATAGCTAAAAGAGAATCCAACTTTTTTTTTTTTTTTTTTGGTGCTCAGGTTGGAATCCAGAGGTATTCTACATTTGAGCTATATCCCAAGCCATTTTTTAAAATTTTATTTTGAAACAGGGTCTCACAAAGTTGCTGAGTGCCTTGCTAATTTGACAAGGCTGGCTTTGAACTGTGATCCTCCTGTCTCAGCCTCCCAAGTACTAGGATTACAGATTTGCACCACCAGGCCGAGCTAGAATCCAACTATTTAACATTCTTTGTCCACTCATGCAAATCTGTAGTCGGCCATCCACTTCATTGAAGAAGTCTGTTAAGAAATCAATCCTAATCTTCTACTAATCTTCTATAGATGGAACAGTACCCACTACCTCTATTCATCAATATGGCTACTCGACTATTAAAAAAAAAAAAGCAAAAACTAATATGAACAAACAGAACTAACTCCCAGAGATAAGAAAGATAAATTAACTTTCAATTCATTCAATACTCATGTCAGAGATATTTAAGAGGACAATGTATCTACCAAATAAGCCCTGGTTACTAAGACAAAAAATAGCAATCACTGAACAAAACATTACAAAGAATTAACAGATAATTATTAAACTAAATGTAAAATGGTCACAGACTGAAAGCAAGCAATAATATTTAATCTCAAAGAGTCCTACCAGAACATAAAGCATAAAGGTATGAATTGCTAATATAACAGAAAAGCTAATATTCCCAGAGTCCAGCATTTAGACACTACGTTCAGGATCTGCCTTATGGTAACTTCGAACTGAGGAGAAGAAATTTTTCAGCACTTTAAAAAAGACTGAATAGAAAGCATCCACGTAAATCAAGCAGATAAATGATCTAGTATCACACATCCAGATAAAATACTATGAAATTTCATTTCCAACCATTAAGATAAAACTAAAGATTTTTAATTAGAAAAACAAAACTGTGCTCCAAAAGAATAAGATTCAAATTAGCACCAGACTTCTATTCAGCAGAATTGAATGTTAGTTCTGGGAGAAAATTATATTGTAATGCCAGCATTTGGGAGGCTGAGACTGGAGGATCCAGGTTCATGGCCATCCTTAGCTGCTTAGTGAGGCCCTCCAAAACTTAGTGAGACCCTGTTTCAAAGTAAAGAATAAAAAATAGGACTGGGGCTGTAGCTCAGAGGTAGAATGCCCCCAGGTTCCATCCCCAGTAAACAAAAATAAATAAATAAATAAATAAATAAATAAATAAATAAATAAATAAATAAAAATTAAAAATAGAACATTATATTGAAATTGGAATTGTTTGCCTTACCAATCTGTCTATAAAGTTTGGTAGAAAAATAAAAAAGTATTTAGATTTGTATGAAATTTAAATTACTCAAAAGATAATTTTAAAAAATGGAAAAGAAGTTCAAGAATGTTCAGTTCCTAGAATAAAAAAAAAAAGAGGAGTTGCTGATGAATTAGAATAGGTGTTGGTAGCTAGATCTCGATTCTGGAAAGATTCTTCTTTGGTGAAAAATATTTATGCCATTATATTTCACTTTTTATTGCTTTTCAACTTTATCACCAACATGAAAGCAAACTACATGTCAAGTATAGTTGCTAACAAATATCAAAATGATATATATCAATTAAACTTCAATAAATCTGTTTTAAAATATCATAAATAACTAAAATATGTCAAAGCTAATACAGCTGTTATACAGCAAAAGAGACAGTGTGAAGAATGCAAATAAGAGTAGAATTATATAGAATCCCTTTCAAAAAGGAGAAAATAGAAACCGTTTATCATGATAGTGTTGCGAGGTGACCCATGGAGACACACCAGACTCCATAGTGCCAAAGAGGTTGCCTTATTTACCGGGCAGCCAGGGCAAACAGCTCAAATGCTGCTGCTACAAGTGTTGGTCTGGGCCAGCTTATGTATTCCTTGGTTACAGAATTGGGGGTACAAAACAATCATTACATCACTTGACAAATGCCAGGTGTTCATTTAGGACAGATAACATATCTTACTTAGATGTTATCTTGTAGTCAAGATAGCTTCCTCACACCATGCACAGCAAAGCAGATAATAGAAGCAGATAATAGCAGTTAAAATTCCTTTGTACATCCTGGTTTAGTTACAGGGTGCTCCTTTCATCTTGACTTAGTCGAAGTGGGCCTAGGAGAACTTACCTAAGAATTTTACTTGAAAAATGGATATATGCTATTTCAATTGTAAAAAAAAAAATGAGAAATAAACAACATTTTGACAATATATAGCAATCCAAAGACAAACAGAAATCAATAATGGTTGTGTTAGGAAGCGTATCTCCAAGTGTGTGTGTGTGGGGGGGGCAAACATTACTTTTAATTTTGTTATTTTCTTTGCTGTTTGAATATTTTAACATGTAAATGTGTTACTTTTATAATTAAAATATTAATTATTTATTTACTTATTCTAAAACATATCATGTAATTCCTACTTTTAAATAGCTTTGGTATGCTATATTTTCCCATGCATATAATTAAATTTTAGTATAATTCAGAACCAAATCAGCACATGTGTTGAGTACTTACAATAGTTTTGTGCATGGTTCAAGATGTTCTCAATATGTGAATATCCATATTTAATTAAGTAAACATTCATTTAGGAATTTGTCTATTTTCTGGATATGCCTGTATTAAATGTAATCTATAACAGAAATTGACAAAGTTTTCCTGTAAAGGACTAGATAGCAAATGTTTTCATCTTCCCAGGCCTTAAGTAAGATCTTTGTCCCAAGTAATCAATTAATTCTGTTGCTATGGCATGAAAAAAGTCACAGACAAGCCCTAAGGACTGATTGCAGCATAGGTCATTTACAAAACTTTCATTTACAAAATCAAGTAGTAGGTCAGACTTGGCACAAAGGCCTTAGCTTGACAACACCCATTCAGGTTTGCCTTTCTTGATGCCTATTTTCTGGTTACCCACCTGCAGTTTTGCTCCCTTATAATATGTATGCCAATATTAAATTGCTGACATGTGGTAGCAAAACTATATAGGAGGTCTAAATCACTTGTCTGCTTCTTGTTGGACACTTACTGCTTTCTCAGTTTTTTTTTTTTTTTTCATCCATCAATTTAATAGATTTGTAGCTGGTTTCATGATCCAAGTCCTTTACACTGATTAGAAGCAGGAAGGTTTCCCACACTGACCCCTGAGAGAATGTAATCCACACTTTCATTTTGTCAATCTGAAAAATACACTTATGTTCAATTCTAATTTCCTAGTGCTCCAAACTAAAGTATGACGCTAAACTCATTGTGAAGTATTAGGGGGAAAAAAGCTTATTATACTAAGATAAAAATGATGTGCATTGCAATTCAGCTGGGTCACTGACAGAATGACCTTCATTTCTATTCACGGTGCTCTGTACACTTTCAGATACAGATGAAAGATAATGGGCCTGCAGTGAATACTGCCTGCAGGCCTGATGAAAAAATAAGGACGCTCCACATCTTATTTTCATGTTTAGCTCTTGCTATTTTTTTGTATTAGAGTAATTTTTTGCTGGCTTGTCTGGTAAAGCCAGGTTAAGATATTTCTGGAAAGACTCTGATATGCTCAGGAGACATGACAACAACTCAAGACACACATGCAATGGAGCTGAAATTCTCAAAACAAACTTATGCTGATCCCAGAGTTTTTTTGAAAAATGAAGTCAATTTAAAACTACTGTTTGTGAAAGTACAACATGTACATTAGGGTGTTTTCCTCTCCCCCCCTCAGCTACATCACCATCTTTGCTCCTCAAAGATTTATCCTTCTTTGTCTAGAGTACCTCCTATGACCCACTTTCTTCCTAACTTCCACATATTAGAGACAGCCTCCAACTTTTTACTTTTTGTGACTGACTAATCTCAGCATAATGTTTTCCACTTCTATCCCTTTCCCTGCAAATGACATGATTTTGTTCTTCTTTATGGCTGAGTAAAATTCTATTGTGTGCATATCCCATAGTTTTGTAATCCATTCATCTGTTGATGAACATCCTGGCTGGTTCCATAGTTTGGCAATTGTGAATTGTGTGGCTATAAACATAGATATGCATGTATTAGTCTAGTAGTTTGGTTTCCATTCTTTTGAGTAGATACCCAGAAGTGGTATTGCTGGATCATATGGTAGGTTTGTTCCCATTCATCTAAAGATACTCCATACTGTTTTCCAAAGACATTGCACTAATTTGCAATCCTACCAACAATGTATTAGAGTTCCCACTTCTCTATACCCTCTTCAACATTTGTTGTTTGTGCTTTTAATGATTTCCATTTTATTGAAATCTCAGGGTAGTTTTGATTTGCATCTCTCTGATTGCTAATGATGTTGAACATTTTACATACATTTATTGGCCATTTGTATTTCTTCTTTTGTGAATTACACATGATGTATATTCACAAATCAAAGCCAATCACTAAGCCAAACATGAGAAGAAGGGAGGGGGGAAGAGATGGAGCAGGAATTGGGGAAGGATTAAATGAGTGCTATGTGCATGCATGCCTTCTCTACCAGCTTGTACTACATTAAGATGTATGATTACAATGCACCAATAAAAACAAAAAAAGAAAGAAAGAAAGGAAAGAAATCCACTGTTGTTTACTTTCTTGGCTTTAAAGATACTTTCACTAGAAAGTAAATTACATAGCAGGCCTTTTCTCTGTTTCTTAGAAGAAGATATGAGTTTTATGCTGTAATTTGGGATAGGTTGGTCTGCTAAAGTTAAAGAACCTATGCTTAGATGCTAATACATTCAGTATTCACAGGAAACAGGCTGAGGTAGTGGGGATGGGGTCTTGTGTCATGTTAAGCTCCTGTCTCACTAGCCTGGAATGTCCCTAGTTACTGAAACCTGAAAATTTGTTTTTTTTCCTGGTTGTATGCTTTGTTCCCAGTTCTGGAAGATAGACACCTACCATGATCGTACCTTCAGAGTAGAAAACATGTTTTTCTCTTTCATTGTTCTTCCAGAAAGATATATCTATCCATTTCTGGCTAGGTAGGAGTAAAGACAAGTGGGAGAAAATTGAACTCTAAACAAACAAATAAACCAATCATAAAGTGGGCAAGTGAACTAAATAGTCACTTCACAAAAGAAAAAAGTATACATGGCCAATAAATATATGAAAAGATGTTCAACATCATTGGCAATCAGGAAGATGCAAATCAAAACTACTCTGAAATGTCAACCCCAATTAGAATGGCAATTATCAAATAGACAAGCAATAAATGCTTATGAGGATGTGGGGAAATAAAAACTCTTATATAACAGTCCAGCTGCTTTGAAGATAGTGTGAAAATTCCTCAGAAGAATGAGAATGGAATTACTATATGACCCAACTATACCATTTCTAGGTATCTTTCTAAAGAGATCAAAGTCAGAATAGTATACTAATGCCTGCATGTCTATGTTTATAATAGCACAATTCACAACTATCCCACTCCTGGGTATTTTTCTAAAGGGACCAAAGTCAGAATATTATACTAATGCATACATGTCTATTTTGTAGCAGCACAATTCACAATAGCAAAATTATGGAACCAGTCTAGGTGTCAATCAGATGAATGGGTTACAAAATTATGGGATATACACACAATGGAATTCTACTCAGCCATAAAGAAGAACAAAAGTTTGCCATTTTTAGGAAAAGAAATGGAAATAGAGAATATTATGCTAATTGAGATCTGCCAACCAGTTTTCCCTCATATGTAGAAGCTAGGGAGAAACTGGGATACTAAAGGGACTCTAGACAAAGAAGGAGAAATCCCAGTGGAATGATACAGGTGCTTAGGGGAGGGAGGAAGGTGGTGAGAGGGAGACTTGATGAAGGAAACACTTCAATTGAGATAAGAGTGTGTTAACCTTTAAAAATAAATTTTTAATTGCAGTAAAAAATAACTTCAATATGCTAAGAAATACACAATTTCTAAAAAGCACAGGCATACATACAAATGCATGCATGCCCATGCACACACATAACTCTAAAACAAAGTGACTTTTGTCCTGTTAAAAGTTTTAGAAAAGCTAGCAAATTCTATGAAACTTTATACAAAAGAAAAATAAGAATTACAGTATTAATACCTGAATTCAAGACAAAAATTCTGTGAAATAGTCTACAATGAGTTATTACTACAGATACAGAAGGCTTTCAAAATAATGTCAATCAATAGTTCAATGTATATATGTATTCTCTTGTAGACACATAAATATAAATAAATGCAGCAAAAATTATAGTGATGTTAACACACATATTTTAGGGCTTTATATATTCATCAGCAGAAATTATTAAAAGTTATGTCACATGGATAGAAATGTGTTTTCCTAAATAAAAATATATATCAGACTCTAAGAACTAGAGCTAATTCTCTTGTGTATGTAGTATATTTATATAAAACTGACTAATTTCAATTACCAAAATTAATGCAGACAAAAAATTCATAACAGAAATATAAACAACAACAAAAAAGATCATTTAGGGGAAAATCTACTTAGTGTCTAGATTGATAAGTATGAAGTTTAATTACAGAATAAAGACAAACAAGAATGAGAACAAGACTTCAAGTTTTATAGTTTTTTTAACACTACACTTTAAGATAAAAACATATTTAATGCATTATTTTATTATTAAACATGAAACTATAATAACACATTAACTAAGAATCAAATTAAAAATATAAATTAAATTTTAAATTTCTGTTTTTTAGGCTATAATAAGAACAAAGCCTGCCAAAACTTTTCCCAAAACAGTACTTAGACAAAATTAAGTCTTCAGCTACTTTTATTGTTAAATGAAAATAACAATAACTAAACTTAATTTTAACATCTTTAAACTTTTTAAAATTAATGAACTTAATTTTAAAATTTATAGTTAAACAAAAGTAAATAAAATAGATTAGTATCATGTTAAACTACATATAGAACATGGCTATGGAGCAACTTTCACTTGCATTAATCATATCCTCAGTCAATCACTACCAACACCCCACACCCAAGTACCAATTTTCTGCTTGACTATGTTTGTAGAGTCTTGTGAGTCAAGTCATTTTAAACCTTCAAAAGCAAAATGAGGGAATTCAATGATTTATGATTTGACATGTGTGTCCCCCAAATTTTATATATTGGAACTTAACCCCCAGATGATGGTATTTATAAGTGGGGTAGGGGGCTTGGGATGGGATTAGGGCATGAGGGCTTTACCCTGGCAAATAGGATTAATGACCTTATTAGAGATGCTAGAGAGCTAGCTGGGTCTTGAGTCTCTTCTGCCTTGTAAGGTCACAGTAAGAAAGTGCCATCCTGGGAAGTAGGCAGCAGCCCTCATCAGACATGCCTATAATCCTCATACTTTGGAGGCTAAGACAGGAGGATTGAAGGTTCGAGGACAGCTTCAGCAAGTAGTGAGGTTGTCATCAACTTAGTGAGACCCTGTTTCAAAATAAAAATAAAATCAGTCTGGGGCTCTAGCTTGGAGGTAGAATGCTTCTGGGTTTAACCCCCACAACACCAAAAATAAATAAATAGATAAATAAATAAATCATGTAAAAACACAATCACTTATATCATGGAGTTGTCTGTTGGCAATTTGGGATGAGTTCTCCTAGGGCTTCAGCTGGTCTCACAGCTGCTAAATTGCTTGAGGGTGATTGGTTCTGAATATCCTCATTCACATGCCTGAAGTTGGACCAGAGTGAGCAGGAATCTGGACCACATGTCTGATAACTCACAAGCTAACTCTAACTCAGGCGTCTTCCTGTAATCTGAGTTTCAGAGACAGCAAGAAAAGTCAGTGCCCAATGTACTAGCAATTTTCAAACTTTTATTCATGTTATATTTGGTAATGCTTAATTAGCTAAAACAAATCACGTGACCAAATTCTGTTATATGTAAATCCCACCTTTAATGAAATGATCAGCAAAGTCATATCTAAGGGATATCAATGCAGAAATATTATTTTTTTTTCAGAGAGAGAGGAGCTGGAAGAGCTATTATAAGCTCTTAAATGTGTGAGGAAAATGAGAGAAACTTGAACATTCAAGTCACACTCACATCTTTCCTGCTAGTTGCATAGAATATATTCTATTGCGTATAACACATAACACATATTTATAAGTGCGTTTAAAAGGATATGCAACACAAGAATAAATACTGCTCACTGATATGTATATCTTAAATCAAGGTATAGATAAAGGATGGAAAGAGTAAGCATTAAGTTGTGGTAATGTGTATTTATGGTAAAAAGAAAAAAAAAAGATTGAAATGGGCCCCAAGAAAATAGGAAAAAAAATGGGTCTTAAATGAGAAAGGATGACAGGATGAATCCATCTAAACATCTGCCCTGTGATTAACCATGAAATTATTATCATAATTGGATTCAAATTCTTCTAAATACTGGATCAAAAGCAAATGGAGGTGGCATTACAAAGCATCTCTAGTTATCCATTTTCATCATCAATTCTTATGTGCTTCTGTAGTAGTCCACTTTTTGTTACTATAAATAAATACCTGAGAAAAGCTACTATACAAAAGAAGGAGGTTTGTTTTGGCTAACAGTTCTAGAGGCACTAGGTTGAGGGGGTACATCTGATGATAGCCTTCTTGCTGGCAGAGTCCCAAGGCAGCACAGGGCATCGCATGGCAAGAGGAAGAGCATGTGTATATGTATACATTTGTCTTCTGGTCTCTTCCTCCTCCCCCTCCTTCTCCTTCTCTTCCTTCTTCAAATTTTACTAGTGCAATATAATCATACTAAGATTCAAAATAATATATTCATATATGCACAGGATATCTCTTCGTGTTTTTCTTTCCTAAACTCATCCGACTATCCCCATACTCCTTCCCTGTACAACTCGTAAGGTTCTTAGTGATCCTTCATATATGGACATAATATTATTTGATTTGTTTGCTTCCTTAAGCCTCTGCTTCTCCCTCTCCTCATCACTTCTCTGATCCTCTTCCACTGATCTCACTCCTATTGCCTATCATAAAGTCCCTTTTCTTTCCTGTTTTCTACAGTTTCAGAAAGTATCTTTTCTCTCTTCCTCTTCTTATAAAGCCATCAGGATTCACTCACCATGATGCTCCACCCTAATGACTTGATTTAATCCTCATCACTTTCCAAAGGCACTACCCTCACACCCCATAGTCAGATTAAATTCCCATCCTCTAAATATTTCACAATGGAGATTACATTTCAACACGTGAAGCCTTGGGGGACACTCACGCCATTTCCAAACCATAGCACTGCCTAAACCAACTTGAAGCACTCTCCTTCTTCCTTTCAGTAAGACTCATGCAAAGCGCTTTGTAGCTTAAGGAGTGTCCTCCACATTCCACCTGCTCAGGCCTCATTCTGCTTGGCAGGTATCAGTTATCCCTAGCAGATATTGCTCTTGCCTTGTGGGCACTTCAGGCTAAAAATGATAATATTACCTTGCTTCTAAGTCCATTGATACCTAGGATACTGCACAAACAATAATTAAAACCATGTAATCTTAACTTTTCCACACTTTTAAAATTTAACCTTTATGTGTATTTGAAGGAAGACTATAATATAACGGGAAAAGCATCATGTCCTACAGATAAAAGCAAATTTCAAAGGTGTGAATTCATTATGGAATCATGGGAATGTCTTCCTACATCTTCTCTCCATTTATTCTCTAATACAACATACTCTACAATCCAGACAAATCAAACTAACTATAGTTATTTGAATATGGTATTTTAATTTTTGTCTGTTTTGCATATGCCATTTCTTATGCCAGTAATATAGTACTTTTAAAACCATTTAGATGATGACCCCATTATGATTTGTTTCTTTAAGGGTAGCCAAGTACACATACATATGCATGTCTGTCTGTATGTATGTATATAAAGAAAAATGTTGTAATATCCTCAATCTGGTTATGTGTGATGCATCTCATAATTTCTACTTGCTTACTTAAAATTTTAAAAATACAGTTTGCTAGACTGACTTTATCAATCTTTAAAGTGTTTTGACTAATCTTATGAGAGGAGAAAACTAATAGCATATTTTTCCTCTTTTGTACATAAGTGTATAACTCTCTGTTTTGCCAGACTCCTCTGAGTAGTATGGATGGATGACTTGTGAACTCTGTAGATTCTATAACCCACTGAGAAATGTTTATCTTTAGGAGCATAGAAAAAGTAAAATGAGTGCATTGAAGTATCTAGCTTATTTATTGCAAATTTCAGAAATAAAAATAAGTGTACTACATGAAAAAAAATTTGTCTGGAAGTGAAATAAATATCTTTTTCCTCATCTCTTAGGTGCTGTACTAGCATAGAATATAAACAAATATTTCTAAAATGTTATAACCCAGATTAGAATACTTCATGGGTATTTGATGCAAAACTAAGTGATAGCTTCCTTGATTACAGATGTGTTTGCTAGATAGAAAAACTAAGTCAGAACTATAAAAATCCTGAATCAACTTTAACTCAAAATTCTATTTAAATTAAATTTGCATATACTCAGTGTGAATGTTATAAAGCATTACACAAATTGACATGGCAAATTTTTCAAGCATATGTTGCTTTCTTCTTGGGGGAAAAAGAACAAAATTAATGTATTATAATAACCCATGAGACTACAAGTACAGTGCATTTTGGGAAAACTTGGACTAAATTGCTTGAAATTACTGTCAGCATCAAAGTTCAAGCTGACAAGAAGCCTCCCACTGTCATAATCTCAACCAAATAATTTGTAGTCACATCATTTGCTCTCTAGTATGTCTCATCCCTACTCTCTCTCCCTATTGCAGCATAAGGCTTGATTTCAGCATTTAAGGCACAAGTAAAAATGCACTAACAGGTAAATTATTTTGAATTTTGATGTTAAGCACAGACTTTCAAATCATGATTAAATTTAAGGCAAATTAAAAGTAAAATTACTTAAACCCTACCATACAGAGTTCAAATTTACTTTTTAAATACAAATGTAAATTGAAATATCTCATATATACAGGTAAGTACACAGATCACAAAAGTACAGTTCAATAAATGTTTACAATCTGCACATATTCATTGAAACATGACCCAGACCTCTTAGCACACAGGGGTCCTATATGACCTTCCCAGTTTCTTTTCCAACATTGCCAAGAGTGATCTTTATCCTAAATTCTACCAGGTATTTATGCTTTAAAATTTATAGAAATTGAGTCATAGAGTAATTCACTATCTTGTATATTGTTCCTATGCCTCCCTGTTTGTAAGATTCATCCTTCTTGAATGCAAACAGTTCATGCATTCTTATTGCTTTTTAACATTCCTTAATGTATCAAAATATACCATAACTTATTATTCATTCTACTTTTGATAAGCAATTGAGTTGTTTTCAAATTGGCTCTACCACAAATAAGCTACTATAAATATTATTCTCAGTATCTTTTGATGTATTTATAAGAGAAAGTTCCTAGAACCAATATGATGAAATTCTATGCTATGAATATAACTAGCTTTTTATAGACACAACCATGTTTTTCTCTAAAGTGCTTTTACCCAAGTACATTCCTGATAACACATTCCTGTTTGAGATTTGAGATTTCCAATTATTCTACATACTACCCAGACTTAAAATTGTCAGGAGCCGGGCGTGGTGGCGCACGCTTGTAATCCCAGCATTCGGGAGGCTGAGACCAGAGGATCCGGGTCCGCGGCCAGCCTCAGCTACCTAGTGAGGCACTCCGCAACTTAGTGAGACTTGGTTTCAAAATAAAGAATAAAAAATAGGGCTGGGGGTATATCTCGGAGGTAGAATGCCCCTGAGTTCAATCCCCAGTACCGCAAAAAAAAAAAAAAAAAAAAAATTGTCAGGTTCACTTTTAGATTTTCTTTCAATTTTAGACAAACTTGTGGATGTATAGTGGTATGTCATAGACTACAAATAATTAGATTAAGCATGATGCTATTAATTAGGTTACACAGAATTTCATATTGACTAGCTACTTAAATATTATTTGAAACTTGTCAAAAGTCTATCATCCAAGTTTTAAAATGGAGATAGCTACATCTTTTTATTGATATGTAAACATCTTTGATATATTTATATAAGAATTGTCAGATATATAGAAAATATCTTTCAATTTGTGCATTATATTTAACTTTTCAAAGGCATCTTTGACATATATAAGCTATTAAAGATAGAAAAAATAATCAATTTTATGACTAATATTTTCTTTTCATCTTATCCTAAAAATATTTCCATATATCATGTTCAAGAAGCATTGTTTAAATTTTAACATTTAGAAATCAATCAATTGAAGTTAATTTTTGTATATGATATAAGTAGGAAGTAAAAATTTATGTTTTCATTTTTCCCCTTAAGATAACTATAGTTACTATATGGTTGTAATTATATCTAATTCACATAACATTCTTTATTCTCCCATAAAACATCTTTTCTCCACTGTATTACATTATCATATTTAAAAGAATAATTTTTATTCCATATTTGTTTATTATTGAAGCAATAACACATATTATTAATTAGTTTTATAAAAATCCCTCATGACTGGCAGTGTAGGTTTTTCAACTTAGTTCTAATTTTAGGGAGCATTATGGCAGACAGTCTCCAAGTTTCCACAGGACTACACAACCTTCATAGCCCCCTGCCCTTCAGTGTAGATAGGACCAGTGTATTTGATGGGATAATTACTTCCTTGATCAGTTTATGTCATATGGAAAAAGTGAGATTGAACATCCTTTGAATGTACTATCTTATGTAAGACTATCATGTAACAAACTGGCAAAAGACTCTCCTGCTGGCATTGAAGCTGTCATTTTGTGATTTGGTCTCCTAGCTAGAATAGGAGCTCAACCTTGAGGAGCTGAGAGCCACTCCATAGCTAACATTCGGCAAGAAAATCAATTGATTGATTTCTAAGTGTTAAAATTTAAACAATGCTTCTTGAACATGATATATGGAAATATATTTAGGATATTTTGAAGAGGAAAAGAAAATATTAGTCATAAAATTGATTATTTTTTTCTATCTTTAATAGCTTATATATGTTAAAGATGCCATTGGAAAGCTAACATTCAGCAAGGAGAAGAAAGACCTCAGTCCTCCAGGTCCAAAGAATTGAATTCTGCCAATATTTTGCACAAGTTTAGAAATGGATTTCTCTGTAGTCAGCACTCCCAGGGAGCATGAAGCTTGACTGACACGTAGATTCAGTTCAGTGAGACTGGGAGCAGGGAACCCAACTGAACTGAGTTTTTGATCTGCAATATCTGTGAGGTAGTAAATGAAGGTTAAGCCACTAATTTTGTGGTAACTGTTACACAGCAATAGAAAATTAATATAAATAATATGGCTTTTCCTATCACTTTGTTTTAAAATCAACCTATGTTTTCTGATGTAAATACCAGCTCTAAATTTGAATGTAAAAGTATTGAATATGTAAACAAATGAGATGTTAGTTATTCTTTAGTTCCTCTCAATACAATTTTTATTTTCTGTTCTTAAGAATTAGTAAAAAATAGTATATTTTTTCCTTTCAACTCTTTTAAAAATTCACTGGAAAAATTACAAACTTTAAAGGAAGTTATATTTTTGAGCTTCAATTTCTTTCATAAATATAAACCTACTCAAATATTTTTATGACAACTTGTATCACTTTAGATATATACATATATACATATTATTTGTCTTTTATCCACTGAAGTTATATATATGATATATACATTATTAAATATATATGAGTCATGTATTTTAGTCATTTCATCAGTGTTAGTCATTTTGTGAAATAGTTCAAAAAAACTATTTTTAGCTTTGTGACTCTCTTTGTGTATATTTGTTTTCTATTTCACTAGCTGTTGTTGCTGTCTTTACAATTTCTTTTACTTTTTTAGAATTAATTTGCTATTACCATTCTAGCTTTTTGAGAGATACATATATCAATAAAATTTTGAATTTTTATTCCTACTTATCCCTTTACAGCTCTAACATTTCCTCTGAAATTAAAATGGAGGAAGCTCCAAGAACACGGTTTCCTATTTCTATTTGAGGAAGGTACATGTCAAGGAGAAGAGCAAGGACCTCCTCCAGAAGGGTTGGTGGAAATCACAGCAGAGTAAGACTTGAATATTTGATTAAGGAATTGTACTTCATTCTAATGTGATCTAATTGGCCTTAGAAAGTACATCATAAATTATTTTGGTAAGGTTTATTTTTATCAATATGAAGAATACATTATGACCACAGAGGCAACCAACTGCGATTTCCAGGCAAGATGTGCTGCGGGTTTACATTATTACAAAATCCTCCCATAAGCATAAAAACATGAAAGAGATCATAGGTGAGAAGCCAACTTGAAATTTAAATTGTGAAGCTATTAATTGGATTTAAAAACAAAGTGAGAAGCAGAGTCAAGGATGTCTGTAAAGTCGCAGCTTGTGTAGTGATGGTGGCATGGGACAGTTGTGCCACCAAGGGTAATGGGGACTTCTAAAAAAAAAAGAAATTAGATTGAATGAGGCTAAAAACAGTGAATTAGACGGTTCAAACATCTCCTCCCAACTCATGTTGAAACTGAATTGCACTGTGATGGCATTATGAGGTGGGACCACTAAGAGTTGGGGAGAGGAAAGCTCGTGAATGGAGTAATGCCATTGTCACACAGTGGGTGAGGAATTACAGGAGTGGGTTTCTGACAAAGAAGAACGACTGTGGCCTGATTTTTCTTTCTGTCTTGTGCATGTCGCTTGCCCTTCTGCTGGGGACAGTGCAGCATGAAGGCCCATGTGAGATGCCAGTACCTTGCTTTTGAGCTTTCCTGCCTTTGGAACCCTGAGTCAAAGAAATTTCTATTGTTATTCAGTTTGTAGTCTTAATTCTGTTTCAGGAGCAGGAAAGGAACTAAGACTTATTCTTAAGTACACAGATAAAAGAGCTAAGAATATAAAAGCTTTCTGATACCTCTTCTATTTATTCTGAGTTCACTCCTTAAATGTTAAGTAAAGACTAGGAGTAAATCTTAGTAGTTTCTCTGAAATGAATCTTATAGCAGAGATAAAAAAACAAAACAAACCCTGGGTGTTATAGAGACATCAAGTACAAAATCAGGTTGTTCTTCCACAAAGCTAGATAGAGAAATGTAGATTTACACAGGAAATGTTAAGAAATAAAAAAAAAATAAAGTTAGCAACAATGTATAAGTATGTATGCTGTGGTAAAACATTTTGGTAAAAAATGGGCTTCCTACAAATCCTTTCAAAAACTAATTTCTCAATTTGAAAAAAAAAAAATCACCCCTATTACCTCTGTTATGGGTTAGCAATTCAAAGGCTACTTTAGATGAGCCAAATAAGTATATTATAGAAAAAGAAAGCTAGCTTCCTCACTGTCAGGGAAAAGTTAACAAAAATTAAAAGTGTAAGGCTAAGATGAATCCAGTGGAGTTCGATTGAAACTAGAGAAATCAATATAAACTTATACTCATGTTAAATTATATATACACAGATAAACATGGAAATAAAGATTTCTATGTATACTTGAACCCAAACATATACATATGTTTCTAATATGTTTAATGAGAGGGCCTACAAGCAATGATACCCCAGTAGCAATGAGTTCAATAGCTGCTCAGACATATCTGAGCATCTGTGTTCACTGTGTATATGGAAATATACATCCAATATAAAGTAAACATAGTCTCAATTCTTTGTGCTTTAAAGTCTTTTTTTTTTTCTTCTGGTACTGGGGATGGAATCCAGAGGCCTTCTACCTCCAGGCTACACCCCCTATTTGTTTATTTTTTATTTGGAAACAGAGTCTCACTGATAGCTCAGGTTGGCCTGGAACCTGGGATCCTCCTGTCTCAGCCTCCCAAGTACTGGGGTTACAGACATGCACCACCACACCTGACTCTGCTTTAACATCTTTATAGTCACCTATACACAGCATTTCTTTCATCAACCTACCTACTTACCTACCTACCTATCTAATCTCTTGATCCATTCATCTATCTCTCTCTCTAGCATCCCAGGGATAGGTTATATAAATTTTTAATAACCCTAAAGAATATATAAAAATTTATTTCCTCCTGGCTTTGTGTTCATGTGGTTGAGAGAAATATTAAAATGAGAAATGAAATGTTTTTATATTTTAATACTTGTGAGAAAAAAAATGAACACTGCATCATGAGACAGTAACCTGACAATTTAGTATAGGTGAAAGTTTTATTTGAATGTGCCTAAAATTAGAATCACTTTGTTTTTGTTGTTGTTGTTGTTGTTGTTGTTTTCATGCAGGGATATTTTACTTTGAGGCATTTAATTTTAAGTATCAAACCTCAGCAGAAGTACATAAACCATTTTCCAATTTTATTATGTAGCAATTAATCCCCTACCCCATCCCCAAATACCCTGGAGCTCTTTCTTTCTACATAATTTTTGTGAGCAAAAAATAAATATTTTTTGGAAAGTGGACATATCTAAGGAATATAAATATCCTCTGGCTGCAGAAAATCAATACCACTGCCCAAGACATGATCCATTGGTGATGTGTCAGACACTGATTTTTTTGTTGTTGTTAATTTAGAAGAGAATAAAAATGCATTAAATGAGTCTTTCTAGAACACTCTAGAAAGTACCTTACTTCTATGAGAGCTGTTGGTGTGACCTTTAACCCTGTAATAAAGTATTCCTGGTCATTACATCTTTAGTAACACCCCCATTGTCCATGGTTCTGTAAAACAGAAGCTATTAGTTAATAAATGTCTGTGTTTGGGTACTTTGTTGCCATTTGTATCTTTCTTCATGAGCTGACTTTGGAAAGACTATGATAAATGGCTATCTGTTACTTTTCCTCATTAGGTTATCTCTGAATTCACTGTCTCCTGGTTTCAAGGATGATTGCAGAAATATGACCATTAAAAAAGAGCTTCTCATTACACCTGGAAGCAGTAGGAGTGTAGTATTTATAATCTCATTATCTCAATGGATAGTTGTAGCTGTGCATATGCTCTCATTATCTCCACTGGGGATTGTAATGATATATATAGTCTCATTTTCTGTGCTGTGGAATTGGAGAGTTACATTTAAAATGGAGTGTTCTGCACTATAAGTAATATAAGGTGGGTGGATAACTGGTTGAAAGTGCATCCAGCTTTTTTTTTTTTTATTAGTGTTTCCATTTTTCATATATATTTGCAATTTAATCCTCAAATTTCTACAATTTGAAAATTCTAGTAATAGTGGACAAATATGAAAACAGAATGAAAATACTGAAGAAAATATGAGTTAAGATATAACAATGGATCATTACAATAGATACTTTCTCCATGGTTCCCTCACCCATCTAGGATTGTCATTAAAGCAAGATGAAAGAGAAAGGACAGAGAGAGAGGAGAGAGAAGAGGAGAGGAGAGGAGAGGAGGGAGGGAGGGAGAGAGGGAGAGAGAGAGAGAGAGAGAAAGAAAGGGGGAAGGAAGGAGGAGGGAGGAGGGAGGAGGGAGGAGGGAGGAGAGAGGAGAGAGGAGAGAAGAGAGAGGAGAGAGTAATTCACATGAAAAATAAGCAATATTTTAGTTTTGAACTTTCTGTTCTTATTTTGTACCCCTAGAAATTGGTTTTCCTACATTATTTTGGGAAATATTCTTCGCTTATAATAAATAGTTCAAAATGAAGCAGTTTGGTTTTAAATACTTTAATAAACACATTGTTACACAGTCTCACACAGTTGTGGTATAGAACTAAAGTTGAAAGAGAGGAAAAAGGAAAAACATGATTCACATGGCTTCTAATTTATGTTTACAAGTAAACTTTTCCAAACTAAGGCCAAATGGGTAAAAATTTAGTCCTCAAAGGCTTAATGCTGATATGGGTCTCTAAGTAACCTACTACTGTGTCAAGGAAATCTCCTAACAACCTCCATATTTTCCAATTTTTATTGAGAAATTTAATAATTACTTAGAAGCAAGACTTTAAAGAGGAAGTACATATACAAAATGTAGATAATTTCAGTGTTAGCAGTAGTCTCCAACTCACAAGCCTTGCTAATCATTAAATCTTAGTTCTCTTCCTAATACTCACATTCAACTCTGGGGCTTTCACCCATTCTGTTAACAAGATATTTAATTTCTTTCTCTTGGAAACTTCCATACATTTTTATCCATATGAATATCCAAAGCATCTAATCCTCTTTACGGATTCATGGCAAGGAGAAAATGGAGAATGAGATATTTTTAGCTGCTATTTCTTTTACATGTTTTGTTGTGAAAAAAAAAAAAAATCAACTACTCAGTGTTTCCTTCACTAAGTAGTTGCGCTTTTTGGCTGAAGTCTCCATGCAGGTTATAGAATTTTTGTCTTAAATTCAACCACTAGTGACTGTCTGATCCCCTTAGCTAATGGGCCTTTAGATTATATTCAAATGGCAATATCACTCACTATTTGTCTTAGTCCATTTTGCATTGCTATAACAAAATACCTAATGCCAGACAATGTATAAAGAAAAGATTTTTTTTTTCCAAACAGCATGGTACCAGCAACTTGTAAAGGTCTCCTGGCTATATTGCACCATGATGGAGAAGCAAAAGGAGCATCTGCAATAGAGAAAACACATGGCAAGAGAGTAGGCAAGAGACCTAGGAGGGCTTGGGCTCACTCCCTTCATAACAACACCCTTTCTTGGATATTAATGTAGTCCAAGAGACTTGCACTAATCCCTTCATGAGGGTGGTCCTCATTTTTTTCACTAGGAAATTAAGCCTGGACATGAGTTTTGGCAGACAAACCAAACCCAAAACATGGCTTTCTGCCTCTGGTCCCCACAATTCATGTCCTTCTCATAACGCACCATGTATGCATTCCATACCAATAGTTCTGAAAGTTTTAACCCTTCCAACATGATTCAAAAGTCCCAAATCTCAATTCCTATCCATGATTCAAGACAAATTCCTTTCAACAGTTAGCCTAGTAAATAAAAAAAGGAGATACATGTTTGCAAGATACAGTGACTGAAATCTTTATTTTGCTCCAAAACATTCTTACTGCAAAAGGGAAAAACAGTTAAGGAGAAAGGAACAACTGGCCCAAAGCAGGACTGAAACTCAGCAGGACAGACAATAGATCTTAAAACTGGGAAAGAATCTCCCTTAACTTCATATCCAAGCCGGGCGTGGTAGCGCATGCTTGTAATCCCAGCATTTGGGAAGCTGAGACTGGAGGATCCGGGTTCGTGGCCAGCCTCAGCTACCTAGTACCTAGTAAGGCCCTCTGCAACTTAGTGAGACCCTGTTTCAAAATGAAGAATTAAAAAAACAGAGCTGGGGGTATAGCTTGAAGGTAGAATGCCTCTGAGTTCAGTTCAATCCCCAGTACCACCAAAAAAAAAAAAAAAAAAAAAAAAAAAACCTCCATATCCAACCTCTTCTTCATACTGGCCCAGGGAGTGAGGCTCCCAGGCCTTGAGCAGCCCATCCCCTATGGCTTTGATCAGCTCAGCCAACATGGCTGGGCTCCCCAAGTGGCTTTTCACACTGATGCCTACAGCTCTGCTAGGCTCTTGTTTCAAGCTGACATCAGCATTACTGTTTGAGGTCTCATGAGCTTGTGCAACACAATGCATTCTAGTCTAGATTCTCTGCAGTGGTTCCACCACAGCAGCATGCCTCTGCCTAGTCTCATGGGCATTCTTTAAAACCTCTGTGGAATTCACCATGATCCCATAGCTCTGGTGTTCTGACCTCCTGCAAAATTAGCACCATGTGGAAGCCACCAAGATGCACTCCTTGCTGCCTTTGAAGCAGTGGTACCAGCCACACCTGCGCTTACGTGGGCCACTGCTGGGGCAGCTGACCACTGCATCAGAGTATGAGAACAAGTCCTGAAGCAGCCCTGGGCAGAGACCCTGTGGAAGGACCCAAGGCCCATTTTCCAAAACCATTTTGTCCTCCTCAGTGTCTGAGCCTGTGATGGGAGAGGTGGCCTGGCTGATTTCTGAAATGCCTTCTAGGCTTCTTCCCAATGGTCCTTATCTATATAACACATGGCTTTCTTCTATCTGTTCTAATTTTTTTAAAAACCAGTGGCTCAGCTGTGCTTTCAATCTGTTCTTTCAAATCCACTTTTCCCTCACTCTTTACATGGTCAAGCTGCAAATTTTCCAAGCCTTTCTTCACTATTTCTCTCTGCCTCCAAACACCACTATAAATCTCACTGAAAGCAGCCAAAACTATGCATGCAGCTCCTCCCGTATTTTGCTCAGATAATTCTTTTACTAAAAACCCTAGGCCATCACTTAAATTCAGCCCTCCATAAAGCCCTAGGGCAAGGTTCTTTGTAAGAGTGTGACAAGAGTGGCCTTTCCTCCAGTTCCTAATGAGACATTCATCCCAGACCTATCAGCCTGGCCTTTACTGTTCACATTTCTATCATCATTATAGCCACAACCTCTTAAACAACTTCTAGAAAGTGCTGCCTCTTCCCTGGTCTTTTCAATTTTTTCTACATTGCTGGGAACTGAACCCAGGTCCTTGCACATGCTAGGCAAGTGCTCTACCACTGAGCTACACTCCCAGTCTTCTTTTCATCTTCTAAGCCCTCACCAGAATCATCCATAACACTCTCTTTTACAGCAATATAGGCTTCTTCTATATTATGCCTCCAAACTCTTCAAATCTCTTCCGTTTACCTGGTTTTAATGCTGCTTCCACCTTTTTAGGTGTCATTATGGTAACAATTCCACTCCTCAGTACCAATATTCTGTCTTAGTCTACTTTGTGTTGCTATAACAAAATTTCTAATGCTGGATATTGTATAAAGAACAAAGGTTTACTTGGATCATGATTCTAACAAACTTGAAAATCTAAAAAGCATGGTGCTGATATTTGGCTAGAGTCCCCTTGATTATGTAACAATATGGTAGAAAGTCAGAAGGGGGAATGGGCATGTACAAAAGAGGAAGCAAGACACCTGTGAGGGCCCAAGCTCAGTCTTTCATAACAAGGTCCCTGATCTCTTGGGAACTGATCCACCTCAGGACACCAGCATTAATCTTTTCACCAGAACAATCATAACCCAATTAACACCTGCCATACCCTACCTCTTAAAGATCACACCACTTTAATTTTATTACACTGGTGAATTGAGTTTTGGCAGGGACAAATCATATCCAAATCGTAGCACTATTCCACTGGGACTGTGTCAAGAGAATCCCAAAAGCTCAATCACAAGCCATATCACATTCAGCCCTATTCACCTAGCTTTCACCCACTGAATTTATTCACACGAAACAATGTAGGCTTAAAGTTGGGGCTGGATTTATTCCAATTATGACAAAATAAGTTTCCATTTTACAGGTAGAGGACTTGATGCCTAACCAGCCCACTCACCAGAGAGAATCTAATAATGTCTATCTTTATTAAGAAAATTGACTGACTTCAACTTGTTTCTCCCAGTATGCTTCTGGATAGAGCTTTTTAAACATTTTTTGAGAAATCAGGAAGTGTAATGAGCAGTGTAATTTTTTTTTTAATAGACTACTTTTTAGATTCATCACAAAATGGAGCAGAAGCAGAGATTCTCATAAAGCCCTCATTCCCCACATGCAAAGCTGCCCTAGGAGGCACATCCCCCATTAGAATGGTGCATTTGTCACAACTGATGAACTTGCATAACTATCACCCAGAACTCATAGTTTATATTACAGTTCACTCTTGGTATTGTGTATTCTATAGTTTTGGACAAATGTAAAGTGACATGTATCTGCCATGATAGTAATATTAGATACTATACAGTACCATATTAGCAGTCTCATTCCCTTGAAATCTTCTGTATCTCAACCATTCAGCCATACCCTCTATCCTTAACCCCATTGCCTTCTGCTATGGGATGAAGCAAGGAGAAGACCCTTGCCAGATGTGGGCCTCTTGGCCTTGGGCTTCCCAACCTCCACAACTGCAAAAGATAATTTTATTTTCCTTATAAAGTATCCAGCTTGTGGTATTCTGCCATAGCAGCACAAAACAGACTTTACATTATACTTTTAAATTCATTTTCTCTCCTGTTTCCTTCTTTCAATTTTTGATTGCTCACATATTTTATTTCTTTTTCCCCTTTTACTTGAACTAGCATACTTGACATAAGAATTTAAGGTTAAGTAGTATAAAAAACTTATAAAGCTTTAAGTAATATTAATACCTCATGTCTTCTTCTTTTCAAATTACTTTTATTTGACCTTGTTTCACACCTTAAAATAAGTCCCTGTTCTAATTTTTTATGATGATTTTAGGTTTACTAATTTATTTGCTCACTGTTCCTTTTGGAACCACATCTTTTCCTTTAGAATTCATTTTTCTTTTTCCTAAATAATTGTTTTCAGAGATTTCTTGTGAGTAGTACCCTCACTCAGTCTTTATTTAATGGAAATATGTTTATTTCATCCTCGATCTTGCATGACAATTTAACTGAGTACAGAGTCCTAAGCTGACAGTTATTTTATCTTTACAATTTTAGCATGTTGAAGTTGCTCTTCGACTTCTGACTCTATTTTTGCTGCTGATATATTTATTTGCTGTCAGGTTAATTTGTAAGCAGTATATCTTTTCTCATTGTTTTTCATTTAGTGTTCTGTAATTTCACTATAATTTTATAGGATTGTGCTATGTAGAAAATTTTCTGCTAGGGATTTCTTGTGTTTGTTGTTGTTTTTATGCTCATGCTTTTTTGTTGTTGTTGTTAATTCCAGAAAATTCTCAGCTCCCATGTCAGCATGCATTGCCTTTTGCTAATTCTGTTACCTTCCTCTTGTTAGAAATAACTTTTCATGGCGGCAAGAAAAAGCATGTGTTTGAAAATTGCTTGCCAAGGCAATTTTACTTTTTTGCAAAAAAGCATTCTCCCAGGTATGCAAGAGAGAGCACACCTGAGGAAGAACCCAGTGGGTCTTATATCCCTAATGCAAAGCTCCTTCTGTGCTGAACTCCTACTGGTGGAGTTACAGCCTCACATTCTTCCTGGTCAGTGCCAGGAGAAGATAGTGGAGGGTTAACACCTACAATCTCTTAAGAGATGCTAATTTTGTGAAGGAATCTAAGTCCCTACCAGATTACAAAATGGAGGTTAAAGTCACGCTACTCCTTTGACAGAAAAGATACAATTATATTCTCACAATTCTCCCCCTCTTTTAATATACATTATTACTCTTTTCTTCAAATTCTATTAACATACAGTAACTTTTGCTCTCAACGGTGTTTGACAAGAGATTATTTTGGTAATCTATGGAGGATGATTCAGCTAGAACGGTCTCTGTCTATCTCAGGACTATGTCCCTAATATAGAAGATTATAGTCCATTCTAGTAGGATCATTATTTAAAATACTATAAGAAATATTATGACCAGAGTCATTATTTCTCCTTGTTTTCCAGGCCACTGTTCCATGCTGGGGAAAAGATCATCTACCCTTTTATTAGTAGTGGACCACCAAAATAATATTGGTTTAAACCAAGTAGTAACCTGGTTGTTTGTAGCCTTAAACTTGTTGGGACTACCCTTTCAAATACTGATCAAATCAACATATATGCGAGGGTCTAATGACTCACTACAGTATGACTTACTTGGGGTTTGAAATACCAGGGTGAAAGGGATTGCCAGCTAGAGTGCAAACTCCACTCCAATTGACCGATAAAGTCTCAAGTAACCGTCCTCCACGATACCACTGGATATTTGCTCAGGCAGCCGATAATGCAGACTGATTATCTAGCTCCTCAAAGGACCAGCGCTCACTGCAGCCAGAAACATTGCCCCAAAACATTGACCATCCCTCCCACCTTGAGAGAAAGGAGGAAGGAACTGGAGTTTACAGTTTTTTTTTTTTTTTTTTTTTTCCTGGGGGGTGGTGGTCTTGTTTTGGACCCTAAGCCACTGGAAACAGGAGAGATAGGGTCTTACAAGACTTATTGCCTCATGCTAGATTGTCCTGGAAGAGGGCTATCATGCATCTCATGTTCACTGGATCTGAGATCCATCTGAGTGGAAATGGGTCTTGAGCTGCTGCTGCAAAAGTGAAAAAGTCATTTTTATTTGAGATGCTGGCAGAATTTCTAGTCCAGTTCAACCAGGCATTTGTTTCCCCATAACCTGTCTTAACTTCTATCTTCTGGTGTAAATCTTTTATTTTTAGTATAGTGGCCTGGGTTGAGGGGTTGATATTAGCAGCTGAGGTTGAGTTATTAACTAGTCTAACAGCAAGTCTCCCCATGGGCTTGTTTTCTGACGTATCTGCCTGGAGACCAGACCAGCATCTAACAGAAAGGGCTGACTTTCCTGGCATGTGAGTTAGCAAGAGTGAATTATATTGTAAGCTAGCTCAGGTGTCAAGGGAAACCACTCCAGGCCTGGTTACTTTTTTTTTAACCTCCTTGGAATTGGAGCAGCTCTATATGGTGGGACTGTCCACCCTCCACATGGCGTAATCCCCCAGGACTTGCTCCAACTAGAGCAAGGGGATTTTCTCCTATAATTACATTTATAGTTGGGCTGAATAAGGACTACACCATACCTGGAAGCTTAACAACCCAAACCGGAATAAATCCAGAGTCTTTTTATAGTTAACTTGAGAGGGTCTGGGTGCTGAGTAACAGTTCATTGTCCTTTTAGAATAGGAGCTGGGGCCTCTTTAACCCACGTGTAATGAGTTCAACCTCTCTCCAGAGGGCAAACAGCTGTTTAAGTTGTAAGCAGCCCCTGATATGGTCCTTCCCAGGCTGACTTGAGCTTGTCCTCCCTCCTAGTCTTTATCAGGATGCTGTCACCAGGTTGATGAGAGTGCATTGGGAATTCAAGATGTGAGGTTTGGGCTAACAATCCTTGTACCCTAAGAGAGGACAAGGAAGGGGAGAGACATGACACATAATTTTTGAGAAATTTATCTTTGGTCTCTATGGTTGGTATGTCTGAACCTGGGCCCAAGTAAAGGAGCCCATAGAGAATTTCATATGTGACAGGGGGGCCATTCTAATCCTGAGGGCAATCGGGAGGCATTTTATCCATGGGAGTCTGGTTCATTCTTTCTACTTTACCAGAAGATAGGGGATGATGGGCAAGGGAGGATCTGGCTGCTCCAGAGTCAACTAGGATTGTTAACTCTTCCCTTTTAGGTCCTACCTGCAAATTTGTCAAGGGCTCTTGATGGGACCCATTTGCAAGGTCATAAGGGGTTTAACATTTTCTACATTTTCTTCCTTCTTTAGGTTCAGGCACTCCTTTTTTTTTTATGACCCTCTTTTCTGCACTGGTAACATTTATTTTTCCCTTAATTATTAATTCCCAAAGGTCCCTCATCTGACTTCTATGTTCTGGTTGTTGTTATCCCATGGCAGCTCCTGATTGGGAAATAACCTCAGCAGCTAGGGTGTCAGGGCCTGCTGGGTGCTCTCATTCCCATGCAGCCATGGCTGCCTCTAAAGCTTCCCTCTCCTCTCCAGTAAAGAGGATTCCCACAGTGGACATCAGTTCAGTCCATATGTAAATCTGGGACCCTAGAAATTGATCTAGCTGGTCTGTGACCCTGTGGGGTTCCTCTATAAGAGACTGAGTTTCTTTGTTAGAACTCTAACCTCGCCACTAGTTAGAAGGCATTTAAAAAGCCAATAACCCCTCCACCCAGAGGAACTTCCTTAAGTGGGTAAAAAGCCCTTTTCCTTTTAGAAGGAAAAGGGAAATTTTGGACATCCTGTCTACATTATTGAATCTTTCTTCTCAGTTGGGAAAGAGAGGTACATACATAATGTGGGGAAGGAACTGAAGTTACTGCAGTTGACTCAGTTTCCCTCCCTTCTCCCTCTCCCTGCTCAGTGGCTTGAGGTGGGTCAGTCTGCTGGTTCTCTGAAGTACAGGGTAGAGGTAAACAGTCAAGGGGATCTCAATTGCCATTTTTGCCCTTGTTCTCATTCATTTCTGCCTTCATAGGGAACAAGATTTCAGGTCCCCTCTTCCAGCAGAGCACATAATCTATTTCTTTTTGGGTAGTAGGACTTTTATCATTGACACATTTGACTAACAATTTGGAAAACTAATCCTCACTGGAACCAAATTTCAGCTGGAATACTGATAGTTTGAAGATGGGTTCTTGTGTCCACATGAAACAACAGTATTGTATCATTTGGTGTTTCTTTTCGCCTGTTGTCCTGGGATATTCTTCCCAATATTAGCATATATCCCAGGTGACTTTCTGAACAAATTTTATCTAATACTTCTCCCTCGCTGGGAGTCTTTTTGCTGGATGAAGTTTTATTTCCCATCTCAGCTTGTCTAATTGTGGAACCCCAACTAGAAGGCTGAGACCCCTCCCTGCTGGAGGTTTCCAGATGCCCTTTGTCTTTCTCTGTCCATCTCCCTCGTGGGAAATATATGCATTGTAGGAGCTTCCTGGTGGACCAGTTAAAGCCTCTGGTTGTTTTCCCCACTCCCAACCCTGAGAGAGGAGGCCTTATGCCTTCTGAGGCACCAAGGATACAACAGAATGGCAGATTCAGACTCCACACCTGCTAAGTCTTATTCAAGTACACACACAGTCTTACTTCCTGATTGTATCATCACTCTGGGTGCTTGACTGAGTTAACTGAGGCCTAGTTTGCCTCTTCCAATATCCTTCATCTTTCACTGTCCATATCCTTCACAGGAAATATATCCACAGTAGGCACTTCCTGATGGGAAAGTTAAAACCTCCGGCTCCTCCCCAGAGAGAAAGCCTTATGCATTATGAAGCACCAAGGATATACAGAATGGCAGATCCAGACTCCACACTTGCTTACTCACACACACACACCCACAACCCCCGGTATGCCCCAACCACCCAGGTGTTACTTGCTTCTCCCCAAATCTTTAATACCTGGGTTCACGCATGGGTTTCTAGTCACCTCGGATGAATTCTGGTAAAGCTTTCCGAATTGTCTTGTAATTTTTGCTGGTTTGTCGCCTTCTCCAGAGGTTGTGGGTCCCCTTCGCCCCAGGGCTACCACAATATGGTGGTAGGATGCATCTCCCTTAATAAGAAGGGATCTTCACCACCCTGGAGAGGCACTGTGCCCCATGTTGAGCAGTCAAATTGTTAGAAATAACTTTTCATGGTGACGAGAAAAGGCACGCCTTCGAAAATTGCTTGGCAAGGCAATTTTACTTTTTTTTGCAAAGAACGGTGCTCCCAGGTATGTGAGAGAGAGCACACCTGAGGAAGAACACAGTGGATCTTATATCCCTAATGCAAAGCTCCTCCTCTGCTGAATTCCTATTGGTGGGAGTTACAGCTTCACATTCTTCCTGGTCAGCTACAGGGGAAGATGGGAGAGGGTTAACGCCTACAATCTCTTGAGTTGCTAATTTTGTGAAGGAATCTAAGTCCCTACCAGATTACAAAATGGTAGTTTAAGTCATGCTACTCCTTTGACAGAAAAGGCACAATTATATTCTTACCCTCTGGGACAGTGTTTGGACCTGGTCAACATCTCTTCCATATCTCTTAGTTTCTCATGTCTCATCTCTGCACTTCTCTCAACTGCATTCTCATCAATTATCTCAGATCAGCTTTCACTTAACCTGTTCTGTTCTCAGCTGTATCTAATATGTTATTTAACTGATCAACTGAATGTTTATTAAAAAGGCTTTTCAAGAAACTTCATTTGGTTCTTTTCCAGATCTGAATTTTAACCTGTTTTCTTTTTTAATGGTTTTACTATATAAATCAACTTAAATATTTATTGTTTCTCTACTTTTCTTGTTATCATATTTACTTTTACTCATGGTAGACTATACTTTGGTATATGTGTAGTTAAAGTGGTAATAAATCTTCCATAAAACATCATGTATAGTGGTTTTAGCTTTACAAGCCTTGGTACATGCTTTTAATCTCAGCACTTAGGAGGCTGAGACAGGAGGATAGCAGGTTTGAGTTCAGCCTTAACAACTTATAGAGACACTAAGAAGCTTAGCAAGACCCAGTTTCAAAAAAAAAAAAAAAAAAAAAAAAAAAAAAAAAAAAAAAAAATATATATATATATATATATATATATATATATATAGAGAGAGAGAGAGAGAGAGAGAGAGAGAGAGAGAGAGAAGCAGCAGAGATGAAAACCATAAAAAAAAAAAAACAGGATAAATGGGTACAATTAGGTCAATAGTCAAAACAAGTTACAGAAAAAATATTTTAGGGAAAAGTAGTCAAATGCCAATAAAATGGCTGAGAATTTTTTGTACTCTTAGAGATTTGAAGTAATGTATGTACTGATAACTTCAACCCTATAATCCATTTGCAATGTAGGTTATGAGTAAGAATTCTCTCAAAAGAGTTTTGTCCAGTCAAAATCTTCTGTAGTTGAAAGATTTGGGGGGAGAGAGCCTATATCTTTTCACTATATGAGTAGACCTTGACAGATCCTCTCTTTTTGTAGCCTTAGGAGGGAATGTCATCTTCAACTTCTCAAGTTCTCACCTCCCCATGGCCTGAGATCCCTCTCCTAGCTCACTGATGTTTTAATATCCCAATTTTCAGGTCAATGAGGAAAACTATGTCCACCAAGGAAGCCACAGCATCAGGATTTTGGCATTTTATGTATCTGTTTATCACAATTTCCTATTCTCTCAAGATACCATATATTTAAAGGACTGCTTATTTTTTCTAGCCTTTGGATTTGTATGTAATGGTAAGATTTTCAGACTTCTTTTTCAGTGTTAGGGATTGAACCCATGGCCACCTGCATGTTAGGCAAAGGCTGTACCACTGAGTTATAACACCAGGCCTAGATTTTCAGATATTTTAATTCACAATCAAGGACCAGCACCGTTTTAGTTCATTGGGCTTGCTACAACAAAATAATTTAACTAGGTAATATATAAACAACAGAATTGATTTCTCACCATGCCAGCTGCTGGGAGGTCCTAGATCAAGGCACCAGCAGATTCAGCATCTGCCAAGGGGTTGTCCCTTTGAGGTAGCACTTGCTATGTGTGCTCACATGGGCAAAGGGAAGCAGCTCTCTGGGGCCTCTTTTATCAAGGGTATTTATTCCATTCATGAAGGTGGATCCCTTGTGACCTGGTTGCCTCCCCAAAGGCCTGTCTTTTAATACCAGCACACTGGGGATCCAATTTCAACATATTATAGCTCAAAGGACACAAATATGCAGACCATAGCAAGCCCTCAACCTCTTTCTTTCTTTCTTTCTTTCTTTTTTTTTTTTTTTTGCTGTACTGGAGATTGAACTCAGGGGCATTCTACCTCCAAGCTATACCCCCAGCGCTATTTTTTATTCTTTTATTTTGAAACAGGGTCTCACTAAGTTGCAGAGGGCCTCACTAGGTAGCTGAGGCTGGCCGCGAACCCGGATCCTCCAGTCTCAGCCTCCCAAAAGCTGGTATTACAAGCATGTGCCACCACGTCCGGCCCCTCAACCTATTTCTTACCTGTTCCCTTTCCCCAACTACAAATTCCCATCTTTAGAGTGCTGTTAATAACACTGAGGAAATCTGATTAAACACATCCATAGGAAGTTGTAGAATCACTTGCATTTTGAAAGAAGGTACTTAAAAACATTTAGTTCATGTCATCTCCAATTATAAAGCCAGCATCTGGAAAGTGCTAATCAAATATACCTAATCTTAAACTCCACTTAGTTGTTTTACAAGAGCATAACTTTTCATTATCAGCACCACTCTCCTAAAAGAAAGAGAGAAAGTTCATGGTTGAATTAGCAGAAACACATATTTTATTACCATATGCCTCATGAATCACAATCCTCATGAATAGCTACCAGTTAAAAATCTTAAATTAAAAAAAAAGAAAAACCCTGTTCACTTAACAACATATATCCAATTTGGCTCCTATACCATTTAAAATAACAAAATCCTCTAAATACTCATTGTAATAAAAAAATGCAAGTGAAATCTAACTTTTATGAGAGTTTGTCAGTCAGATAGTTTTTACGTGGAAAAGTCTTCTGACAGCTGTCCATCAGCACTCACATTTCTCTTTGCCTCGTAGTAAATACTTAGAATATTCTGTTATTTTCTAGTGTTTTTTGGGAAAATAGTGTTAAGATATCCTATTAACACAGTAAAGAACTCACAATGTTACCAGAATTCTGTTTATCTTTGATTTCAAATGATCATAAAATAAAAACTGGATAGCTATTGTACTACATAAACAGTCATTTTCTAACCAGCCCTTCTGAAAAGCAGTTTAAAGATTTTCATTTGATTTAGTAAACAGAGTTTTTGTGTGAAAACATTTTCATATGTTCATGAAGCCACTATTATAAAATACTTGTTCTGTTAAAAATAAAATTCTGTCCTCCACCCAGGTTTATAGCATAATTTTATTTCAAAAGCAATATTCAGTAATACTTCATTTAACAAGGGCTCTGGGAATAAAACTCACTTTAGACAAAGTGACTTCTTCACTTCCCATTAGCTTGAAGTTATTGGAAGTAAAAGCTTTTTGTTTGGGAAAAAAAAGCACTTTTTCTTCCTTTGAATTATAGGTACAGAGCATACAGGGTGACTTGCTTTTGAAAGGATAGTATTTTTCAATAAGAAACGCAAAACATTGTTAATAATGAAATGTTAATAGTGCGATAATGATGATAATTATAGCATTTCATGCCCCTCTACAGCCTTTTCTAGAGAGATCACTCAGAACGATATTTTTTAAATGTCAGATTATGACACATCTCTTGAGGAGGCTTCTGATCTCCCTCACCACTTATAATAAAACTCCAGCCCTTCCTATGACTTACAAAGCCAATGTGATGGGGTCCTTGCCTACTTCTCTGATGTCACCTCCTACAGCCCCTCTCCCCTTGCTCTAGCCAAGCGCATGGCCCTCTGGAAACATTTGCACATGACAGGTGCTCCTATAATGTTCTCAGAGACATCCTCGCATGTTCAAATCTTTGATGAAATGCCACCTAATTTAAAAAGGTGAAATCCACCATCCCAGTTTATGTAGTACACACTTGCTACTCTCTATCATCTTACCATGTCATATTTCTTGTCATAACGTTTATCATCATTCATTTATTAAGTGCCTACTATGTGCCAGATGCTGTCCTAATTATTCCTGTGCAAAGCAGCTAAACATCCCTGCTCTCTGAAAGCTTACATATGAATGTAATATCAGATAATAGGTTTATTTGTTATTGTCTATCTTCTGCCACAACCCCCACCAACATGGAAAGTAAGTTCTAGGCAAGCCGAGATGTTATTTTGTCACTTTTGTATCCCTATAACCTAAAGTGGTGCCTGTAAACAGTAACTGTTCAACACATATTTGCTGAAGAAAGGAATGAAAAAATTAATAAAAATAAGGTCATAACTATATAACACCAAAGCAATTAAATACGTCATCTCAGATGTGCACAAGGTTGATAACCTCATTTTGCAAATTAACATGAGATTTTAGGGAGCTTGTATGACTTACGCAATGTCACATGCCTTGTATGTTATAGAGATAGATCTTGATCCAATGACGTCATGGAAAATTTGAGTGGCTTTTTAAAATTTTTTGGTATCTGGAGAGCAAATCAGGAGCCTTATGTATATGGGCAAACATTCTCCCACTGAGCTACAGTCCCAACCACAAATCTTTAGTCCTTTTACTACAAACTCCAAATTACCTGATTTGATGGAGAGAATATAAGAAGGGTTTTATGAAACTATGATCAGAGATAAACACTCCATGTCAGCACAGCCTCCTCTGGAGACTGAGAAATATCATATCCTCGTTTCCTGACAAAACAAGTCACCTTGAGGGTTTTCTTTTTTTTCCTTAGAAAAAAAAATTCTTCTCCTTGAAAGAGATTTATATAAGCAAGGCTGTCTTTGTCATCTGCCTCTCACCATCCTTCTTCCTACTTTTTAATGTGCTGAGAATATGATGGTTGGAGCTGTTGCAGCCACAATGTGACCAATAGGAATGACTGCTATTATACTGAGGACAGCATATTAGAAAGATGGGAGAAATTTGGGCCCCAAATTACAACCTTCCATGCTATATATGGAACTACTTACTTCTGGAATTCTTATTATATAGAAAATATAACCTCTATTGTCTATGTCACTATTGATCAATCACCCTGTTGCTTTATAGCTAAAACTAATCTCATAGATTAAAAAGAAGAACCAATGTCAAGTTAATCTATTTATGGTAGTATAGACTCTTTTATTTCAAATTGCTAAATAATTAGTCTTTTTATGTTAACTAATCTCTCTCTCTCTCTCTCTCTCTCTCTCTCTCTCTCTTGCTAAGATAGTCTGTGGGGCTTTGGCAAAGATCACAATGCTTTCAAGGTTTCAGAAAAAGATAAGAGTCCCATCTGTCTCGAGTCTTCCGAGTCCTCTCTGGCTGCTGTGACAGGTGGCTGGTGAGGCCAGTTTCTCTTGAGTACAGCTGCTCTTTCTGACCTTGGTGGCATTGGCATCTGTTCATCTCTTCCTTGTCTGTGTGGGGATGACCACCCCTTAGATCCACTCCAGAGGTGACTGTCTGCTGACTCGGCCTCATTTCCACTGTTGCTGGTGCTTCATCTCCCCTGGGATTTGGCTGTGACTTCTGTTCACCCTTGAGTGATCCCATGTGGTGTGGATCTCAGAATGGTATCTTGCTGCTCAGTACACAAAAGAACTTCTTGGTACTTTTGTATCATGTCTCTACTAGAATCAATGAAGTGGAAGGGAGGCTGAGGGAAGATGAATGGGCCCTCAGGTTGGCTAAGTCCTTTTCAGTCTAGATTATAGTCAGATGCACTTATGCTAATTTGTCCTACCATAGTCAATTGGCAAAGTCCAAAATAGATGGGAAATAAAAAGGCTCTTCTTTCTTTGACTTTTCCCTCCAAGTTTTTTACATACTCTGTGTGTGTGTGTGTGTGTGTGTGTGTGTGTGTGTGTGTGTGTGTTTACTGGGGATTGAACCCAGGGGGATACCACGGCCAAGCCACCTTCACAGCCCTTTTTTAAATTTTGAAACAAGATCTTGCTAAGTTGCTGAGGGTCTCACTAAGTAGCTGAGACTAGTCTCAAACTTGTGTCTCAGCGTCCTAATTACTGGGATTATAGGCATGTGCCACCACAGCCAGCATGTATTGGTCTTAATAGGTGAGAGGAATTTATGTCCACATCTGCAATCCTCTCTCCATGTCTGTTCACTTAAAAATTTATCATCAGGGACTAAAAGAGCAAATTTTCTATTAGTCTTCTTTTTTCACCCAGATTCCTTAATACCCCATCTTCCATATTCCTACCCTTTCACTTGTTTGATGATGATAGAATAGCATTGAGGAACATCATTTATGAAGGGAAAAGCAAAAAAGTTTAGCATGGCACTGTGACATTTTAAGATATTATTCCCTTTACCTGAGCAACTAAAGTTGATAAAAAGCTAACTTGATCAAAAGGGATTTATTGGAAAGATATGAACAGCTCAAAAAATTAAAGGGAATGCTTTATGACTGGTTCAAAGGAAAGGAAGTGTATTCAGCAGACCAGGAAGTGGGAACTGATGTAAGCCTTTGCAGGACACCATCAATTAATGCCTATGTGTAAGTTCCAAACTCTCACAGTCTTTTTTACATTTATTTTGTTCAAAGTTCAAGTTCCTAGGTATGAAAGTCTGCTTGTCCTACCTCTGGTTTCAAGTCTATTCCTTAGCTGACACAGAGCTTGGACACATTCTCTCCCTCAATCTAATAGGAAAAAGATAATTTTTTCACACAAAAAGCCAGAGTGTTGTTTTCAGGATGCTAAACAGATGTCAGGCAGCAAAAACAACAGATGTCTATTATATAAGAAGAGATTAGAAAAGGGGAGATTTCTCACTGTCTTTCTTCCTCCTCCTCTGTAATTTTCCATCCTCCATTCTCAACATAAAGCTTTTGTCATTGCCTACCTCTAGGGCAGAAGACACAGTTCTGCCTCAGTGAACAAGTAGAAGTAATTGTTTTATCATTAAGACACTTTATTTTTCTTAATCATTTTAGTTGATACTAACGAAACTCAGAAACATAAGGATCCAACAAAACAGCATAATTTGCAAATCTATAGATTGAACTTCAGAAGCATCACACCATCATAATTTTGAAGTAAATGTATATTATTTATTTACCCCATAGGTAAAGAAGAAAAAGTCCCCAGTCTTGCTTACACAACTAATACATCATTATGACAATAAAGTTGAATGGGGTTGGCTCAGTCTCTGAATGTGCAATTTTTGGATAGTGATAGTGTTCCTCTAAACTCTCTTGTTGGAATCAGGAAAGAACAAATCAGGTAATAGAATAAAATGTTTTAGTGTACAAGCTATGTTCTTTACCACTAACTTAAAGGTACATTAAATTGATGCAAGGTATATGAAGGCTTTCATTAAGAAATATTGCAGTGAACATGGCTTATGTTAAATACTTCATTAAAATGTTTCTTTCACAGAGAAACCATTTTTAGATTGATATTTTATTCAGAACTCTTCCCATGCTAACCCCAACATATTCAATTGAGTTGCTAAATTCTACTTCTTCCACAAAGAAGGCAACATTTACTAAACTTCAACAAAATACATTTTTCTTCCCATCTTTCTGATAAAATAATCAACTGCCAAAGATACCAAAATATAAGACATATCAAAGATATGTATCACCATATTAAAACAAGGCAAGTAAATGTATACCTGTTCTGCAATCAAGCTTTAGTCTAATCTTATAATCAGGAATAGAATAAGCTTTGATATTTTGTCTTCAATCAATTTTTTCAAAAATACACTTTACATATTTTATTTATTCAAAGGTTAACTGCTTTATCTGTATGTGAAATGCAACTTTAATTCCCCATTTGAATTTCATAAACAATCTAAAGGGATTTGCCTTTCCTCATACCAGCGTTTGTCAGAAGAAATTCCTGCAGTTGGACGAACAGAGTCCTTAAATTACATTCCAAGGCAAAGCAGACCTCTCTAGGGTATGCGATGTTCTAGGACTTCAAAAATTTACACTTTCGAGAAGTTCCATCTTACAGGATCCATTTTTCAGTCTGTCCCTAATGCCAATAAACAACACACAGGCAATTTATAATGCAGTAAACAGACACTCAGTTTGGCCTTTTTTGCTGAGCAGTTTAAACAAGGCCACTAAAACAATGAGACCCTGAAAATAACCTCTTTCATCTTGTGTGTAAGCAATCAATATTAAGACACTAGAACTCCTATAACACCAACATAAGTCGTGTGAACATTTTTGCTCTAGAAATAATAGCACAGAATAAAATTTATGGAAAATAATGTCAAGAATAGGAAAAAAGTATTATTATAGAAATACATAAAGTATCATAGAGTATGTATGACTGTTCAAGACAAAATGCAAATTAATGCAAGACATGGCGGTTTTACTTAGATGGTACAACAAAAAGCACTCAAACAAGTAAGTAATTAAATAAATAACCTGGTTGCTTTGGCCAAAATCAGACAATCTTAGTTGCTTTTTTATTGATTCACCATTTTTTAAATTATTTTAAAATAAATCTACTGTTTAAATTTGTATAGTTTATAGAAACTATAAATCTAACAACAAATCCTATATTCATTTTCCTAAAATGAATGAGACCTACTTTTCTAAAAATTATGATAAAATATCACCTCAACTCAGAAGAATTAAATATACTATTGGCTATTTAAATATCTTCTAAAAGTAGCACAAGTATTATCTGAATCTGCAAATCTGCAATATAACAAACTCAGTCAATAAAAAAGAGACATAGTTTTAAACATAATTGTTCAAGATAACAATATTCAGGACAAAATTTTTTCTAAATTTATATTACAATAATTTCTATATCAACAAATTGATTTGTCAATATAGATACAAATGAATGTGATTTCAAAGGGGAGATAGTGATGTATAGAGTCATGTTTCTAAGGCTGACAAAAGAAAATGGTATCTTTGTGTGTGTGTGTGTGTGTGTGTGTGTGCACGTGTGTGTGTGATACTGGGGATTGAACTGGGGCATTCTATCACTGAGCTATATCCCTAGCCTTTTTGTTTTATTTCCTTTGAGACAGAGTCTCCCTAAATTGTCCATGCTGGCCTCAAACTTGGGATCCTCTGTCTCAGCTTCCCAAGTAGTGGTATTACACTGAAAGTAATATCTTAAATGAAATCTTTATATGGAATTTGCAGAAACTTATACAAATATACTTTTTTTCTCTCAACGAATGAAGGAACTGAAATATAAGGAACAAAACTGCCATTAGTTTTTTAAATATTCAAAGTTTTTGAAAACAGATGCTTTCATTGAACTAAATGTGATAACCTCATAGGAATTTTTAATGTATTATCAACAAAATATAATAACAAATATTAGAAGCTCTGATTTATTCTTTTCCAAGCATTGTGCTAGCAACTAGTAATGAGAACACATTATCTCATTCAAAAGTTATAGCAAAATAATAATTTGGACATTTCCCAGAATTACTGATAGGAAATTGAGGTTTGAAGAAGCTGGCATAATTCTCCCCTAAAATAGCCTATTTTGTGTTAAAATACAATTAGCATATATAAGTAATAGATTCTTATTCTTTTGACAACAGAATTACCTAATATTTATTGCTTAATTTTATTTATCTAGCTCAACCTCTATCAAGTCAGTTTGCTTAACTTTTCCCAAGACAAGCAAAGAGAAGCAAATTAGGGGAAAATGTACGGATGAAAGATTATTTTTCATAATCTTTATCTCTACAAGACAGATAAGAGCATGAACATGTGAGAGTTATAACATGACAAAGAAGATGGAACTGCAACCAATTTTATTTTTATTTGTTGTGATTTCTTCAAACTCTGCATTAACCAGTTTTGTTTACTTTATTGTAAATTTAGATAAAAACTTGTTTTATATAGCATTTTAATATGGCTAGAAAAAACTCCCACTGAAGCCGGGCGTGGTGGCGCACGCTTGTAATCCCAGCATTCGGGAGGCTGAAACCGGAGGATTCGGGTTCGCGGCCAGCCTCAGCTATCTAGTGAGGCACTCCGCAACTTAGTGAGACCCGGTTTCAAAATAAGGAATAAAAAATAGGGCTGGGGTTGTAGCTCGGAGGCAGAATGCCCCTAAGTTCAATCCCCAGTACCGCAAAAAAAAGAAAAAAGAAAAAACTCCCACTGATAGATTTTAGAGCATTGAAACTAGATATTACATATTTACTTCAAACTAATTATAAACTCAGGTATAATATATGCTTATAAAGTTCTTGAAAATGTTTTAATATGTTTTCTCAAACAGTACTTATTTTTAACTTCTTCTTTGGAGATGAAAAACAGATACAGTTCAATTTTATAAAGAAAAGCTAATGATAGTTATTTTAAATTAATTGAATAATGTAATAAAAACTCATGCCTTGGTCTTGATCCAGTTTTTTTGTTGTTGTTATTTTAGTTACATGCATTATTCAAAGTATGGGTGTTGTTTTGTTTTATTTTGGGGTCTGTACTGGGGATTGAGCCTAGGGACATTCTACCTCTGAGCTACACCCTCAGCCATTTTATTTTGAAACAATGTTTTTACTTGTCATTTGATTTGGTTTATCAAGAGTCAGTGAAAATAATCATCCAACATTGTTGAATAAAAGTTTCATAAAATTTGACAATATATTTCTGTTGTGTGATTGATACAATTGATAATCAAGCTCATTTCATTAAGTATCTCCAAATAAACCATATGTGTAATCACATTCCCAATGACTTCAAAACAACAAGTTCTAAAATCTTCTTGAGGTTGTCTTCAGCCTTCAAATTGTTTGAACATACTCTCTCACTGAAACTCCAACCCCTTCAGTTTCTTGATGCTGTTTATCCTGTCATCGCTTGGACTTCATCTTGGTTTCCATAGCCAGGTGTTTTTGTTTATTCTCTTCTCCTTGTATACAATTTCCAAAATTCATTCAGTGCATGTGTTTTCATCTCAGCTTCATAAATTCTCCCAAATTACGCTACCACCTTCATGCAGATGACTCCACTAGACACAGCCTCTCATATGGTCTGTGATGGCTGAATCCTCTCCCTGTTCTATGTACTGAACTCCCTCACCCCTTCAAGTCTTTGCTCAAATACCAGTTTTCCAGTGAGCCCTAAACTGAGCACACGAGTTGCAATTTGCCCTTTTCATCCAGAGCACTCTATGTCTCTTTCTTTGTTTTATTTTTTTTTCTACAGTACTTATTACCTTTTAACACACTATGTCGTTCTTATTTGTCATGTTTATTATTGTCTTCTCCTAAAACTCTGAGAACTCTACATGAGTTGAAACTGTTTTTTGCACTGATGAATCTCAAGAGCCTTCTTTCTGCTCTAAAAATACCCGTTGAATGAATGAAACCAAAACCCAGAAGCTATGAAACAAAGGAGTAAAGGATTTAACTACATTAAAATAAAGATATCTCTAAAATGAAATATCCTATAAAAATAAGCTATTCTACAGCTATATGTGGTATATAAAAATCAGTCTTGTATTTGTAGTACAGATAAAAGTCTTCAGGACAGCACTCAGTTGAAATTATAGCAAAAAGTCAGAAATTAATGATAAATGGATATTTGCTAGATATGTCTTCTATTTTTGATAGTCCTTTTATCACAAATTACATTATTTTATATTAATATAAATGCACCACTTTCCTTAATATTTCCCTGAAATATTTTTTTTTTTGCTATTTGTACCTTTATGTGTAGATGTGTCTTGATATCACCAATAGTTAGATTACATTTTTATAACTGAAACATTTAATCCTTACCCATCTAATTATTTTCACAACTGGAATTATTTCTATCATTTCGATGATGTTCCATGTTTATCCTACATTTTCAATTACTTTTCTCTTCTCTCTTTTCTTATTTTAAAATAAATATGTTTACTGTTCTACTTCTGCAGTATTCATTTGGAAGTTATGGACTTGTTTTATGTTTAGGTATTTATATTCTAAAAAATCTAGCATTAATAATTACATTCTTAAAATGCAGAGTTAAATCAGTATCTACCTCCTCATTATCAATGTGGAGCTCTCAGAATACTTTTATTCCTTCAGATCTTACTCACTGCCCAACTATTGTACTATTGTCACTGTGTAGCCTTCAACTACTTATTTCTACTGTTTTTATATTATAGCACAAGCCATTATTGCTAATATCATATTAAAATAGTTTGTATTTTACCAAATATTATTTTCATATCTTGCGTTATTTTTCATATTTTAGATTTTTCTATACAGTCATTTTTTTCTATCTCTAATGCAGCCCTTGAAATTTTCTTTAGAAACTTCTCTTAGGTCACAAACATATTTTATTTCTAGAGAATTACCTTTACTTCTTTCTTTTTTCTTCTCCTCCTGTTCTTGTCTCTCTCCCTCCATTCCTCTCTCTCCATCCCTTTCCTTAATTAAGACATACAGAAGCACAGAAGTTTTCTTTATACACATTGCAGTAAAATTTTTTTAAAAGAAACTACTATTCAGTCAGTCCTGTAACAAAGTATAACTAACTTTCATATTTGTGGAATTACATAATTAGGCCTTTTTTTTGTTTCAGTCCAGAATCTTGTACTGTTCATTACATTAGTGAAGTTCATTTCCAATATTGGATATATAACTTGTATCACTTATACATGAATGATTATTTATTTTACAATAAATCATTCATCAAATCAATACTGCATAGTTTAGCCAGAGGCTATGTAATCACCTCCAGGAAATATACCATTTCAGACGAAGCACCTGTCGCTGGGGTCACTATCTGGTAGTGAATCATTACCACCCTGTTCCCTCTGGTTTTGCAAAAAACAGAGAGGAAAATGATAAGTTACATGATACGATATTTTTAAGTCTTTGGTGGTAATAATTGATATCGTTCCTGTTGGGAGGAAGTGGCTGCAGTTTTAAGGCCTTCCTTCCTTGTTTCGTTTTGATATGCTTTATATTGATGATCTCTATGTAATTTCAGTGATCAAGAGATCACCGCGAGGCTTTTATCAAAATGTTCAGTGTAACAGTCTCATTCAAAAAATTAGAAATGGGAATAATGGCAGTGCAAGTCTGCAGACCTGTTGAGCTCACTGTAAGACAACCTTGTGCCAAAACTCCATTTGTGACTTGGTCTCTCTATGGCATCTTTGATGACTTGGATTTAATATCAAACTCTATATCTGATAAACATAATGAAAAACCCGAGCCCCCCCCCTTTCTCCAATGGAGGCTTACTTTGGTGAATGATCTTAGACACCCTATTAGAATTTTCAGAGAAGCATTTGCTGTATATGTATTTTATGAAGTGTTTCTGTGCCTCTTCTTCAATGAGCAGTGGGTCTGTAAACTAGCATAGACATGAAAATTGCTATGGAGATGCTATTTCCCTTTGTGGCAGCTAATATCCGATTTATGTTTCCCAACTCTGATTTTTTCTGATTACAAAAACTGAATGTAAATCCAGTTGACTAGCTATCTACCTTGCCAAAAGACCTACATGTTTTATTGGCCATTTCACACATCTCTGCAGCTCTAGTATTCTGATTACTAACTGGCACTGCCAACAATTGACTGAGTTCACCTTGCCTCTGACAGTTTCAATGCCATCTGGATTCGTCATTCCAAAATCTCCTTGTGAACAATATTAGTGATCCCAAATCAAGACAACCTCCCCCTACCCACTATTCTTTGGGGAAGACAGCCATGTCCGAGCATCCTAAAATCCTAATATCCTCTGAACTAAAGCATCCCTCAGCATCTTAGTAGAGAGTTCACTAAGAGAATCTAGTGGATTCTCAGGCCAAAAGCAATAAACCTATTATAATATACCCATTTTCTTGAATTTTCTGATCACTTTTTTAATATGATATCAAGAAATTTCCAGCATCTTTGAGAAACTCCAGATACATGACCGATTGTCCTGGCTGCCATTAGAAGAGTGTTAAGAGGGTTAGATATCTCAGAGCAAGGTCACTTTGGTGTCAGGACTCTGGTCCAGAGGGAGTCAGCATGGAGCATGAATCTGATGGGGCACTTACATCACTTACATTTCATACTCTATACAGAGACTGAAATTCAGACTTGCCCAAATCTCTTAACTATCTTCAACACAAATGTGGTTGTCCAAGCCATCCATGTTACTAAGAGCACCTTTACTCATTCACTCAGCATCTTTCCTTCCATTTTCCACATTGGAAACAGATGATTTTGAAGCCTAAATCTGATTCTGCTTAATACTTTCTGATGGAAACTTACTACTTTTAGTAAAATACAAGACCAGTAACTTTGGCTTATGAAACCCGATATGATCTGTCTTACCATTCCCACTTCTTCAAGTGTATCTTGCCATACTTCCTCCTTTCCTCCTGCCATTTTGATTGCTGTATGTATGTGTGTGTGTGTGTGTGTGTGTGTGTGTGTGTGTGTGTGTGTTGTTGTGGTGGTGGTGGTGGTGCTGGGAATTGAACCCAGAGATATTTTACCTCTGAGCTACACTTTCAGCCCTATTTTATTTTTATTTGGAAACAGGGTCTCCTTAAGTTGCTGAGCACCTCACTAAATTGCTGAAGCTGGCCTTGAACCCAAGATGCTCCTGTCTCAGTCTCCCAAGTGCTATAATTACAGGTAAACACCACCATGCTCTGCTTAGCTACCTTCTAATTAGTGCTTTGTGCAAAATGTCTACCACTGCAAGAACATTGAATCATACCTAGTTACTTCCTACTTGGTTAATTCAAGTCCATTTTTCTGAGACATTTTTATGAAGTAGGTGTTGATGGTACAATGTATTAATCATTTCATTGATAGATCTCATGTCATGCTTTTTTTAGGTGTCTAAAATTCCTAGACACTAAAGTCATTAAAATCTATAGTCATTATCTCTCTAAATTTATTTGTGGGATTTATTTATTTATTTTCTATTTTATTTTATTTATTTATTTATTTTTTTTGCGGTACTGGGGATTGAACTCAGGGGCATTCTACCTCTGAGCTACACCCACAGCCCTATTTTTTATTCTTTATTTTGAAACCGAGTCTCACTAAGTTGCAGAGTGCCTCACTAGGTAGCTGAGGCTGGCCGCGAACCCGGATCCTCAGATCTCAGCCTCCTGAATGCTGGGATTACAAGCGTGCACCACCACGCCCGGCTTATTATTTTTTTTTTTAAATATACTTTTACTGGTGTAGTGTAGTCTCACATCATAATGTAGTTCACAGTGACAGAGACATACATGTACACAGCACTTGGTGAGCTTCCCCCTGACTTCCTCTCTACTCCCTCCCCTTGCTTATACATGGTATTGAGACTGGTATTGATAATTTCACATATGTACCTAACATTAATATAAGTGGGATTTAAAAGTTACAGAAAAATCTGTTGTTAATTTAGTTTTTAAAATAAGGCTTATATTCTATATTTGGTCTAGGTATATTGTATATTTATGCATATATTTCTCATTAATCATAAATGTTTTTCTATAATGTTCAGGGTGACACTTGGAGAAGAATTTTGTGCTGAAGATGCACTTCTTTATTCAGCTCAGATAAATTTTCTTCTTTTGTCATTAATTTCCCCTTATCTTTTCTGTTTTTCTCTTTCCACTGTATTTCTCCTATCAGCAAAGATACTATAGTAAAAAGTACTATCTATAATTAAAGTAATGATTAAGAATGTGGTTTTGTATTCAGAATAAATAAGTTAAAGCTTAGTCCCCACTATATTCTATCTATGGTAACTTTAGGCAAATGCCTCAAACTCTTTGTGTCTCACTTTACTCATTTATAAATGATTAATGTTTTTTTTAAAATAAGCACCTCTTAGATGATTATTATGAAAGTTATTTATATATATATGATACTAAAATGGTGTCTTACACATTCAATAAATATTTTTATTTTTATGTGTTTGGCAAAGTAAAAAAAAAGGGAAATATAGTATCCAAGTGTTCAAGAAATTGAAAAAGAGATTCATTTGGTGTAAAGATATATAACAGACAACTTAAAATTAAAGCAAATTTTGGAAAGCATTTTTTAATTTTATTCTAATCAAAGGTATTCAGGGGATCCATATATTCAGGAACACAAAGCCTATGGTCAAAATTAAGAAGTGACAAGAAGCTACAAGCAAGCTGTGGGGAAATCCTGTAACCGAAGATATCCTGTTCTACTCACTCAACTCATGGATAAGCTGACAGATTCTTTTCTTTCTTTCTTTCTTTCTTTCTTTCTTTCTTTCTTTCTTTCTTTCTTTCTTTCTTCTTTCCTTTTTCTCTTTTTTCTTTTTGGTGTGATACTAGGAATTGAACCCAGGGGAATTCTAACTCCTTCTAACTCTGAGCTACATCCCCAACTTTTTTTATTATTTTGTTTTGAAACCGGGTCTCTCTAGGTTGCTGAGAGTCTCATTAAGTTGCTAAGGCTATCCTCAAACCTTCAATATTCCTGTCTTAGTCTCACAAGTACTGGGATTACAGGCATGCTCTACCATGCCCAGCTCTGAGTTGACCATTTCTAAGAAAAACAGGTCTCTGCCCACAGGGAGCCCTGCTGCTTGTTCTTTATTTGGGGCCGTACTGAAAGTTTGCAAATATCTATCCTAAGCTTAACCTAGTGAATCACAAAGCTAAGTAAAATAGAACAATTGTTCAACCATCAACAGAATTCTTTTATTTCTTTGAATGTTTCGTGTTCTCTCCTATACATGGTTCTAATTGGGTACCATAGAGGGTATTTGCTCTGACATATTCTTTTCCACATCACTGCCTTTTCTGCCTATTACTCATATTTCATATCTCATTTTAAATATGCTTCCTCTGCTCAGACTTTCTGACCCTATTAAGAGTACTTTCAAATAACCATTATTCAATCTCTTAGCAACCTGTACTTCCCAATCCAAAAATTCATCATGCTTTTCTAAAATTACTTAATTTTCTGACTCATTTGCTTGATTCACATTCTCTTTCAGGAAAAGGGCAGTGTTTGATTTGCTAAGTATTATGTCCCAATCAATTAGGACAGTGCTTTATATAAAATAATAATAGGTGCTCACTAAATATGTGAAAAGACTAAGTGAGACCACATCTGAGATCCATGGTGTTCATATTTTACTTTTATAATTCTTCAGTTTTATAAATTTGTCATTTAAGAATTAATTTTCCTGATATTATATCTTATATTTACTCCCTCCATCATTCTTTTTAAACAAAAATAGTCAATCACATTTTTCTTCTCCAGTAATATTTTATACATCTTTATAACTATGATTTTAGCCTATTCAATCTCATCAAGTGTCCTATTGAAGATATGAGCTGAAGATTAATAGATTTTATATTTATTGTAGTAATAGTGTTTGAAAGGGCCATGATTTTCCCAGTGCAAAAATTGTTTCCTTTTCTTTCTGCCTCATACTATTTTTATAAGTTATATGAATTATTCATATGGTATTCATAAGATCGCCAGCCTTTACCAGACATCTACATTAACCTGGGTCCTGACTTGGCTGTCACACTATTTTCCAGGAGGACTCAAACAGAGGAGTATACACCAAGAAGAAAAGGAATGAAAATAGTATGTTAATTATAACTTGACTTTTGGTCCCAAACCATTATGCAATGCACTAATGATGTGAATGATCTGACATGGAACATATGGGACATGCTTTTGCCTCATTTGCTCTAGACTAGGACTCAAAGCCAAAGTGAATATAATGATCTACTTCCCCTAAGCCATGCAAATATTAAAATTCATAATTCTGTTGAGATGAAATGAGCCAGCACTTGAGAAAATATATCTGAGGAGACAAGGTAGGAAGCAGTATTCATCTCCAGTGTCTAGAATATCCTGGCCAGCCACTCTTAAACTATAGCAACTAATTTTGTAATGCTGTTAAATGAGAATATGATGAAAAAGGAGGTAACAAAGGTGGACACAGATGGGAAGGATAAGAGAGAGACCAACAAAATTTCATTGTGTGTATATACCACATTTTTGTTATCCGTTCATCTGTTGATGAACACCTAGATTGGTTCCATAATTTTGCTATTGTAAATTGTGCTGCTTTAAGCAAAAATATCCATGTATCACTTTAATTCTTTTGGAAAGATACCAAGGAGTGGTATCATTCCATATAAGAGTCCCATTCCTAGTTATTTAAGGAACCTCCATACTGATCTCCAGAGTAGTTGTACTAATTTGCAGCCCCACCAACAGTGTACAAAAGTTCTTATTTCCTCACATCCTTGTCATCATTTATTATTGTTTTTATTCTTGATGATTGCTATTCTAACTGGAGTTAGATATAATCGCAGTGTACGTCTGATTTGCATTTCCCTGATTGCTATAAGAACAAAATTATGTCATTTGCAGGAAAATGGGTGGAACTAGAGAATATTATGCTAAGTGAGATCAGCCAGTCTCAGAAAGTAGGTCAAGTGTTGAATATTTTCTCTCATATGTGGAAGCTAGAGAGAAAATAGGAACCCCAAAGGACTTAAGATAATTGAGGACAAAGGCCAGTAGAGTAGTGGAAGGGAACATGGGAAGGATCTGGGGAGGGGGAAACAGTGTAATGATGAAGGAAACCATTCAAATAATGCTGTGTCGTGTATGAAGGCATCACTAACAGTCAAATTATGTGTGGGGAGGGGAGGGTAGCAGATGGGAACTGAAGGGAAACACATCAAGATCTATGTACATATTGCTTCAAATGACTTTGAACTTCACTATGATGCATAATTAGAGCACATTATTAAAATTATGTAAAAAAGAAAGAAAGAAGGCATCACTTAAACATTCAGTGTTGGCCAGTTTAATATATTTGAGGAAGATATTTTCCAAAGAGCTAACAAAATCTCTCCATCTCTGTGGTCTTCTCCAGTAAGACCTTGCTACTCTCCAAACAAGATGTGAAGTCTATTCCTCTACCACAATGAATTTGAGCAGGCCTTATAACTGATTTGACTAACAGAACATGGTACAATGATACTACACCCATTTTAGACATAGCCCTAAATAGGCCTGGAAGCTCTTGTTTCCTAACACTTCTTGCACACTTTTCAGGATACTCTCTCAGAACCTAGTTGCGGTGTTCTGAGAAGGCAAAGTCACATGGAAAGTCTATGCTTCAGTGAACAGACCTGAGCTCTCAGACAGCATCATCTGCCAGTCACGTGGGTGAATCACCCTGGATATGCAGCTCAGAGGAGACTTTAGATGACTTCAACTTCAGCCAATCTATGTCCAAGACTCTAATGAAGGACCACTCATCTAAGTCCAGTCAAACCACAGACTTGCAAGAAGTGATAATCAACTGTTTGAAAGCACTCTTTGTGGTTATTATACACTAATGTATGACAAAGCATTTGGAATCTAGAAGTGGGTTACTACCACAAAAAGTTCAAATATCTGGATTAGATTTGGCATTGGGCAGAGAGCATATTCTTGAAGAGATACCAGGGAACCATTTATTGAGCTGAAATGATAGTGAAGAAAGATGAAGGGTGTTGGGAAGGTAAGTGAAATTTTTGTTTGTGGTAACATAGAAGAAAAAGAAAAGGTACCTAATAAATTGATGGTTCTAGTGAAAGGATATTTTCGGGCATCTGATTTTTTTGAATTTCATATGTTAATATAGGGAGGGAGAGAAGGAGAGGGAGAGAGAGAGTGACAGAGAGATAACAAAGAACTTTTTTGATTTTGAGAAGAATTTAGAAGAACTATAAAATAGAAGTTTCTCATCCCAGTTTTTCTAAGTAGCCAAAAGTTTTCAAAGTTTGAAATGAACTCAGGGAGAATATCAAATTGAGGGAGTGGCAGCAAAATGTGGCCTAGGGTAAAATTAATATTAAGAGAATAGATTTTAAACCTTTTGTTAAGACTTCAAAATGTAAAGAGATGCCTCATAGACTTTAAACTACATAAAAATTTTCCAGAATTCTTAAGGGTATTGTCCCATATAACTTCACAGTTAGGTCAAGAAAGAGAGGAACTCAGCAGACTCAGAAAATAAAGGGCTTTGTTTTCTTTCATATGTAGAAACTAAAGAAAAAGAATCTCATAAAAATTAGAAGAGAGACCAGTACAGAAGTGGAAGAGAACCAGGAGAGAGGGAAGATGGGGTGGGTTTGGGAGAGGAAGCTGACCCAAGAATATTTCATGCATTTATGAATATATCTCTATGAATCTCACTATCATGGACAATTATAATACACCAACAAAAATTTTCAAAAAATAAAAGAGAAGAACTTGGCTTGATAAAAATATAGGAGTATGATTTATCTAATGGAATTAATTAAACATTGGAATTTAAGAAGTCCACAGCATTTTTAAAGGAATTAAATCAATTTAGACTGAAAGGAAAAAAAAAAAAAACAGTTCATGATGAAAAGAGTGCTCTGGGCCCTCACATTTTAACTGCAGATATAAGACATTTCATATGAAAACTGAAGATTAACTCAAAGGGCAGAGTCAAGATGCCCTGAGTACCATCCCCAGGGAGCAGAACGTGGCTCTCGTGCAGTGCTGGGCTCTCAAATTCCTATGGAACAATGACTGTTATAAGTCCTATTTCGTGTCCAGTTTTGAACAGGAACATCTACTGTGGCTATTCTATGTATAAACATCAAGTGTTGAGCCTATACAAGATAATAGCATTTTTATTATTGTTGTTTTTAAATAGGTCTTTGATCAGGAGTATCTGTACCTCTTGAGTATGCACGTGGCCCTGGTTTTTATTGACATATAATGAGAGTTTAGGGAGGTGGAGGAAGGGAGTATGCATGTTTTGCTTGTCAGAGGATTGTGAATTGTTTTGGCAGGGGTGCGGACTGTAACTTACTACATTTACCAAAAATAGTCACGATAGTTTCCATTCCACATGCTCTTCTGCAGTGTGATATTCCCACCCCATAAAAAAGGTAGTGTTTTATAATCACTTTGGACAAGCCAGGAAAGGTGTTGCATACCTGTTATCCTAGTACTTGGGAGGCTGAGATGGGAGGATTGCAGGTCAGAGGCTAGCTTCAGCAACTTAGTGAGACTCTCAGAAATTTAGCAAGACCCTATTTTGTTTTGATTTTTTTTTCTTTTCTTTTCTTCTTTATTGGTGCACTGTAATCATACATCTTGATGCAGTTCAGGGTTATAGAGGCATGCATGCACATAGCACTCATTGAGCCTTCTCTTCATTTTTTTTTCAGTCATAATAGCTCCTAGTATCCAAGCTTGAAATCAATCTTCAAAACTTTTCTCACTTTAATTTTTAACCAGCTACCCATACTGCCAAGTAATATTTTCTTATTTCCTGGTCAACTACAATTGCCACCTTATTGCATCCATGCCAGAAATACTTGCAAAATAATACCTTGAAATTCTGAAGCCATACCTTCAAAAACTGGCCACATGCAAGATTCCTTTTCACATCTTAGTGATCACATATCTTCCACAGAAGTCAAAGCGATATATTATTTATTATGGGGGATATTTTTCACATTTCTTTCTTATTGTTAATGTTCATAGCTTCTAAAGGCTTTCTTTTTCTCTGACTACTTAAAACTGAACTCAGGGCTCAGTAGCCACTTATTCATATAGGTCATTAACAATAAGTTCACATAGACATGACCCCTTCTCCTACTGTGCCTAGTCATACCTTTATTGAACACTACTATCTTCTGCCATCAATTAAGGTGACTTGAATGAAAAATTCTATAGAGCACAGAACAGCATAAATAACACCCTGTTACTGTTTCCCAAAATCCTTATGTGTAGCATGAGTACAAATTTATTGAATTGAAGATTATTTTCCCTCCATAATCTTTACATACATGTTCCTTTTAAGACACTCTTTAACTGTCCTCTCCAGTCTTCGTATTCTAGAAATATTCACTTTCAAGACGGCAAACATGAATGTTGAGATTCATCAAGCAATTTCTAGTGAAGCCCAAGAAACAAATTAAGATGTGACTTTGAGAAATAACACCAGTCAAACATAATTCTAGAACTGGGCAAACAAGATAGTTCTTGTTTCTTTGGGGAGACTCTCATTGCCAATCCTGAAAATGATGAAATGTTGGTCTTTGTAAAAAAAAAGGCTCATACGTCTTAAATTTTTAGGTGGAAAGTGGCCATATGTATGCATGAACTTAGTCATAATTTTCTAGTTACTACAGCACATAAAACTTATTGTGCCTTTTTTTCTTTGGTGAGTTTATTTTTTTATCTTTGTGAACAATATTTTCCTAAGTATATCTACAACTCAAGCCATAAATTAAATCACATACGCTTTTCTATAAAATTCAGCGGTATTACTAAAATCTGAGTCAATCTAAGAAATTGTAAATTTTCTGCCAAAGTAATAAATTGCTAGAGGCTTCATCTTTGACCAATTTTCTATTTAATTGATTTAAGTTTTCTATTCTTTTAGGTCATTAGGTTTCCACCAGGATTTTTAATTCTCTAAGATTATTGGACTTGATATAATTTTATGAGCAAATTGGAAACTTAGGCTAAAGAAACCTAGCCATTTTTGGTTCTGGATTGTACTGGAAACATGTCATAAACAGAGCATAATGCACTGCCAGAAGCAAATTGGACTTTAAAGTAAGATCATTTTGAAAATTATATTTGAATTACCAATTCTCTAAACTAAGTTCATAGGAAAATGAAATTGAAATATAGACAAGGTAATGTATAAGAGCAGGACAAATATCACTTTCTACTACAATTATTCTACACACTTTTAAGAGAAGCTTTTTAAAAAATGTGTGTGTGTGTGTGTTTGTGTGTGTGTGTGTGTGTGTGTGTGTGTGTGTGGTTATTTATACTACCTATATGGATAAGCTCTCAAATTACTACTGTGGCTTAAAACATATTTGTTAGAATATTTAAGACTCAGCATCTTGGGATGCTGCTAAAACTCTCCCCTGGTTTGTGTCTGATTCTAGTACTATTTTTGGCTCCCAATTACTTGTGAAATCTACAAGATCAGCACCTCTCATTCATTCCAGGAGACCTCCAACTAGTGCAGGAGCCGCATGAATAGAATTTGCTGCAAATTCAGTTACGGTGTCACAATGGTTTATTTTCCTTTTTAACATGAAATTTATATATTTAATGTGAGTAAAACCTTTAAAAGGAAAAGAAAATAAGCTGCCTCCCTCATGGTCAGTGCCTAGAGTATTAGCTGGACACCTAGATGTTCCCTTTAACTAGCAGAGCCAGAGGACCTTCAAACGCCTCTGCTGCCTGAGTGCCTGGCATTTCAAACCAAATCCACTCAGCCCTTAGTTGGAAAAGAGGTAATAGCTCTTTAGCAAAGTCAGAAATAGTCTTCAAAATTTAATAAATTTGTATTTAGAAATGAAAGTTTTATAGCAGATACCAAAAAGGTATGTTTGATTTTATTTGTGATAGATTTAAAAACATTTAGTAGATAACCTTGTACATTTTAGCATGAAATTCTGTAATGCAAAATCTAGGCTGCTTGCAGCATACATGATGCTGCTCAGGAAAATGGACCACACCAGAAACCAAACTGGCTAGTACTTTGAACTTGGATTTAACTATCTCCAGAGTGGTGAGAAAAAGATTTATGTGGCATTTTGTTATGGTATCCTAAGCTGACTAATAAACAATAATATGGCAATTAAAATAATTGGGAGTGTCTCATTATAATATCTGTACTATATTGCAAGTGGTATAGTGTTATTTGAAGGTAGACTTATAATTAGTGTATATTTTGTAAAATCTAAGGAAACCACTAAAAAAGATTCAAAATGCAACTGATAAGTTAAAAGATAAGATAAAATAGAATCATGGAAATGTTCAATTAAAACTGGGGGAGGCAGAAAAGTGTGTAGACAGAAAAAGTGAGTACAATGAATAAAAACAGTTATAAAGACAGAGTATAATACTCTATTCACACTGTAAGTGTGAATGTTCTAACAATATCAATTGAAATACAGAGATTGTCAGAATGGATTAAAAATAGCTGAGTGTAGCTAGGTGCAACAGCACATGTCACCTATTCAAGTACTTGGGAGGCTGAGATAGGAAGATCACAGGTTGGAGGCCAGCCTGGACAATTTAACAAGACTCTGTTTCAAAGTAAAAATAAATAAAAATGTCTCAGGTTGTAGTTTGGAGGTAGAATGTCCCTGGGTTCAATACCTAGTACAAAAAAAAATCCAAAAACAAAATACACCCCCCAAAACAAACAAACAAACAAACAAAAAATAGCCACATGTGTGTGGTGGCACAGTTCTATAATCTCAATACTTGGGAGGCTGAGACAGGAAGATCACAGGTTTGAGGGAGTGGTAGCTTAGTGGGATCCTGTTTCAAGATAAAAAATTAAATAGATCCAGGAGGCATAGCTCAGAGGTAGAACCCCACTGGATTTAATCCCCGGGATCACACAAATAAACAAAAAGAATGGATTAATAATAAAATAATAAAAGCAAGAGCCAATGATAGGTTGTCTACAAAAAAATTTTTACATATAGACATTCACATAGGTAAAAAATTCAGAGAAAAATATATTATTACACTGGTCCAAAGAACTCTGGCATAGCTCTTCTTATTTCACATAATGTGGATTCAGAAGAAGGATTGAAAGAAAGAATATTATCAAGGATAAAGAAGAGTATTGCATAATTACAAAAGGATTGATTCTCTGAAAGACATAATTAGGAGGAACCTAATAAGGAAAAAGCTGATAGAACTAAAAAGAAAAATAACAAAATATACTGTTAGCATCAGAGACATTAACACCTTCTTCTGCCAATAGTTGAAAGATCAATAAATCAGAAAGTCAGTATGGATATACATAACCTGAACAGCAGTACACTTATTTTATCAAATGCTTTTTCAGAAGACCTTAGAAGATGGAAAAATCTACCAGGCTCTTGGATAGGCAGAATAAATATCATCAAAATGGCCATCCTCCCAAAAGTACTCTACAAATTCATTGCAATACCCATGAAATTACCAAGGTCACTCCTCACAGACATAGAAAAATCAGTCCTTAAATTCACCTGGAACAACAAAAAGCCCAGGATAGCCAAAGTAGTTCTTAGTAATAAGAATCATGCAGGAGGTATCACAATACCTGACTTCAAACTTTACTACCAAGCCACAGTAATAAAAACAGCATGGTATTGGCACAAA
>PVLC010008856.1:0-56465 GCA_004027655.1 Graphiurus murinus
TCCATGTGATCTAATCTGTTGTTTATAGTTTGCATTGATGCCTTCATTTCGATTATTTCATCTTTTACTTCCTTCAATGCTTCTGTTTGGTTTCTCTTTAGGTCTTCGAATTCTCTGTTTATTTGTTCCTTTATGTCTTCCTTTATTTCTTTAAAGCTCTGCCTACATTCTTTCTGAAAATCCTGTATTGTTTCTAGTAGTAAAGATCTGAATTGTTCTTCTGGTAGTCTCTGCCATTCTCGGTTGGTGAGATCTGTTATTGAGGGGTTGTGGTGGCTCATTGTTTCTTTGTTGTTTCTCCTTCCCATAGTTTCCCTGTTCATCAATTTATATCTTTGCTGTTCTTGCAAGTTTTCTTGTCCAATCTCTGTAGTTGCGGTTTAGGGGTGACAGGGTGTGTTCAGAGATAGGGTTTGGGTGAGAGGTCACCGGAATAGATGCAGGGATAGGGTAAAGAAGGGGGTAAAGATTAGAGATGGTAGATATTGATATGTGACAGGAAAAAGAGGAAATGAAAAGATAGGAGGCAAAGTATAGCAGAGAGGAATATGGGGGGAGGGCTTGTAAAAGGGGTAAGGAGGGGGTTCAATGACCTAAGCAAGAGATAACAAAGCAAGTATTCATCCAAATAAACATAAGCAAATCAAAGCAATAACAGAGTTTAAACAGATCAAATTTGAAAACTTAACACCAAAAGAGAATGAAAAAAACATAACAAAACAAAACCAAAAACCAAAAACCAAAAACAAAAAACAAACAAAAAAGAAAACAAAACAAAACAAAACAAAACAAAAACAAAAAAAGAACAAAAACCCCAAAATCTACAAATAGCAGACAGACACTAAAACCAACGCTCTGCTAGTTCGTAAGTACCGAGCTTAAATTTTCACGTGTGTCTTTGGCGTTTTTTATTAATTTATTTTAATTTGCTCTGTCAGTGCAGGCAGAGAGTTGCCTACTGCTAGTTTATGTCTCTGGACTCTCCACTGGGTCTGGCTGCATCTCTGACTCTGCTTTTTGCTTTAGCAGTCTAAAAGCCAGGCCTTTCCAGATACCCTGTGTGCACTGGGTTCCTCCACCCTTCTGGCCTTGTCTAGGCTCTAGCAGGGCAGATGGCTGAGTCTATCCTTTGTTTTGTGAATCCTGCACCCTGCACCCGAGGTGCGCGTGGCTCGACTTACGTCTCCCTGCAGCTCGGCCTGTTCCCATTCTGATGGCTGGAGGCGCAAACGGACAATGATGGTCTGCGTAGCTAGCAGGAAGTTGGTGGGAGGGGCTTGAGGTGAAGATGGCAGCTGCCATTCCCAGCACGTGCAGGCTCGGTTCTCTGCTGTTCAGCCTGTTCCACCTCCTGGACAGCTGCTTCAGGCTCACTTTTTCATCTCTGGAGCAGAGCGCGGAGGCAGACCTGCCTGCTCGGCCTTCTCTGGTCGCTGGGGGGCACAGGTTGGTGATAGTCTGGCTAGATGGCAGGAAGCTGGTTGGGAAGGGCTAGCAGGGAAGATGGCGGCCACTGCTCCACGGCACGCCGGCTCCCGCCGGCTCGCCCTGTTCCTCCTGGACTCAGATCCTCTGCTCCCGTTTCACGCTCGTGCTTCCGTTAAGAAGCTGTGTCTTATTTCAGGCTCTGGGTGGTCACAGTTCTGTGCTGAGGTGATGTGCTGGGACAGACCCCAGACCCGCGGGCGCTTATGCTGAGCACCCCACGCGTTCTGGTCTCCGCCTCGGTGCGGCGTGGGGTGCCGGGGGTGCTGTGTCCTGGGGTTTGCTGTTCTCAGCATCTGGGTGGTCCCCACGGCTCCTGGTCCTGTTTTTCCACAGTCTACTTCTTCGCTGCAGAGCCTGGCTGCTATCTGCCCCGGCAGAGCCGGGCCGGTGGGGGTCCGCGCGGAGCATGGATCGCTGCGCGGTGGCGTCCTTTGTTGTCCCCGCTCTGCTTTCTTGATCTTCTTTATTTGTTTGTAGTTCAAATTTCGCTTTTTTTCCTTCTTTTTATGGTAAATTTAGATCCAAATCACAGCGTTTGTGGAAAGACGTTTCACTCAGTCGCCATCTTGGATCGGTTCCCCCATGAAAGAACTGCTATTCACTATTGATTGAGATACTTTTCAACTTGCTTAATATAGGTAACTTTTAGAAAACTGAAAGCAATGTCAATTACTGTTGTCTATTAGAAATATCAAATCATATTTGTTTGGTAGAGATCCAAAATACTTCTCTATGGTAGAAAAGATACTCTCAAGAGTTGTACTTTAATTATACTGCATGAAATTAACTAAGTTGAAAAAGTTATCTTATTTAAGCATTCTTTCTTTCATCCACTACAAGTACCTCCCTCTCTCCAATTCTCATTGAAAAGCCTCACTGGTTTGGTGATTTTCTCATTGATTACTTAATTCAATAAATCTATCATGTAGTCATTTTCAAATAAAATGTGATTCATATATCATATAATTTTTACCTTCAGAGGAAACATTGATCAAACCTTTATGATGTAGTTATGGTTTCAATATCATTAATCAGATAAAAATGTAAGTTGCAACTGCCTGATGAGATACAATTTCACAATCATCATTACTGGCAAACAGTAAAGTTTGATAATATCAGGTTTGGGAAAAAATTATAGAAAAACTATTTATCTGTGGTTTATAGGAATGCACTTTAGTAAAACCACTCTAAAGAATAATTTTTATTTATCTAATGTTCAAAACTATGAGTCAACTTTGATAGACAGGTTTTTCTCCTAGAGATAGACTTTAAAGAAGCCTACACCCGTGCACACAAGGACCCCTCATTGGAATGTTCATATCAGAATTGTTTGTTGTATCAAAAAAGTGTGGGAATGAGCATTTCCAGCAACCGCAAAAAAAAAAAAATGTAGTATATGCATAAAATATAAAGAATAAGGCAGGAGAGCCAGGCATGGTGGTGCAGACTTATAATCCCAGTACTAGGGAGGCTGAGACAAATTAATTACAGGTTCAAAGACAGCTTCAGTAACTTAGCAACACCCTCTATAACTTAGCAAGGCCCTGGAGGTGTGGCCCAGTGGTAGAATGCCCCTGGGTCCTATCCCCAGTACCAGGGGGAAAAAATGCAGCTACATGAATATGGAAGAATCCAAGAATGTTGTGCAGAGTTTAAAATACATGCCAAGGACAAGTATAAACACTATGATTGCATTTATATATACAAAGTTAAAAATCATGCAAAACTACAATAAGTTACTTAAGTACAAACATAAATAAAAGCATATGAATCTGACATAAAATTCAGCATTCTGGTATAGGAAAAGGTTTAGAATCTAGGAGGATCTACAGAGAACTTAGATAACAGGTCTTCTTTCTTAAATTGGGTAGCACATAATTAGGAATTTGACTTAAAGCTATTATTGAAATCTTATAAGTATTCTTTTAAAATCCTTAATATTTAGTAAAGAATAAATCTTAGAAAACAGTTTGGAAGTGACAAACAAGATGTAATATAAAAATAATGAATTGGAAGTTGGGTCTGGTGGCACATTCCTGTACTTGGGAAGCTAAAACAGAAGAATTGCAAGTTTGAGGCCAGCATCAGCAGAGATTGTCAGCAACTTAGGGAGACCTTGTTTCAAAATAAAAAATGAAATAGGGCTGGGGGTGTGGCTCAGAGGTAGAATGCCCCTGGGCTAAATCCCCAGTAAAACACACACACACACACACACACACACACACACACACACACACACACACACAATGAGGCAGGAAGAACTACATATCTCTATATCTACCAGACAAGATGCTGTAGGTTTAAAGGACATCAAAAACAGGTTTAAGCAAAAAGGGAACTTATCAGTTCAAGTGAATGTAAAGTCTAGGGCCTAAGACATGGCTTGAAAAGGAGAGTTGAAGGCAAGAGCATGGTCACACTATGTGGCAGACATCCTGAGCTCTGAGGCAGGTCCATTACCAGCAGGTCTAGGTTCAGGTCAAGTGCAGAGGAGAAGAAAACATGCTTCTTATCCAGTAGTCCCAGAACAAGTTTTTGTTTTGGTCCCATTGACTCAGTTTGGATCATGTGACCATCCTTAACCAGGTCTTGGTTGTGGGTATACCGTGTTCTGATTGGCTGGAACCAATCACATGCTAATCCCCTGAGTCTGAATGGACTCCATTCCACCAGGAGTGGAGAGGAGCCAGCTGACTGCTGGAGGACTGACTCTTTTCTCAAAAGAAGGCAAATCAAGTTCACATGGCCAAAATTAAAAATCACACTAACCACAGAATGTAAGCCACTCTTTCAGCGATCCTCACTAGACAGCCTATCCAGTGTGTTCCTCAGCAGGAGAAATGGCCTGGAATGCCTGGCCATCTGTTTTTGCCTGGGTTCTGCAGGAGGCTGAGCTTGGGACAAAGGCTTTCATACTATTGATTCACTAGAGAACTCCATTGAACAGGAGAAAAAAAAAGATAAGAATAAAAAAGCAGGGGAAAAGGAGAGATGATCCAAAATAATCGGATGAGACAGGCACCAGTAAATGAGGCAGGTCACCCTGTCCTTTGGGGTCACCCACCAAGAAGTGCTATAAACTGCCTCCATGTTCCCTAGCCAAGGTCCACTCCCCAGGTCAAACATGTGTGGTGCTGAGCAGAAAAGCATCAAAATGGGAGGTGAGAGAAGATGCAGCTAAGTTGCACCTATGTGCAGGTGCACAGGGCTGGTTGTTGCAACACCAGCTGGGGCAAGAACAGGTGGGACAGTGTGGCTCTGTTGCAGTGCCTTGGGTAAGGAGGCTCAAAGGTGCAGAATCCACAAGGAGTCCTTGTTGCTACTTTCTAGTATCCCTCATGGTACCAGCAGCCACAGTTAAATTTGCATCTCTTGAGCCATACAACAGGGCTCCAGCCCAATAGGACTTTTCTCTCTCCTGCCTCCAAGGATTCAGGCCCTCATCGGTCTGCTTGTTGCTCTCAAAAACTGTCTAGTCCAGTAGAATAGTGGAACAGGATTGGAGGAGGGAGGAGGGCCAGAAAGGGAGGTATGAGGCAGAAACAGATCAAAGAGTGTTATGTGAATATATGAATGTATCGCTGTGAATCATCTTACTACAAATAGTGTTATGTGAATATATGAATGTGTCACTGTTAATCATCTTTCTATCACATATGTGGAGGAAGGAGTGGGAAAAGAAGACACGGGGAAAGAAACCAACAAAAAATGGTATGTGTGTATGTGAATGCATCACTGTGAACCTCACCACCACGTACAATTACAATGCACCAACAAAAAATAAAATAAAATAAAATGGTGAACAAAACAAAATTGTCTAGGGGTCCACCATGGAGCAAGAGGGAGAAGTCTGCTCTAAGGTACATCACTGACAGGCCAAGCGACCTGAGAAGCTGGTTACCAAATTCCTGGGGTATCCAATCCCCCCAACATGCACACTTTGCCCTAAGCCCAGGAAATATGATCAAAAATGGAAAATTAGGGGAAACTCAAGGTCCATGGAGAGATTACAAAAGGATTAAAGATAGTGGGACAGTGGAGGAAACTGAGAGGCCTTCCGGTGTGGGCAGCCTGCACGTGGCAGCAGGGTGGCTCTCCAAGAAAGGGACTGTTTTCTTGTTGTGCAAACAATTATAGCTCCTTGAAGGTTAACTGTGCATGTAGCATTCTGCACCACTCTGATACATAATTGGTTTCTGGGAGGTCAGCGGTGTCTCATGAAAAAAGCCCATTTGAAAAAAAAAATCAATCTAAAACGTTAAAGTGGAAATAATTCCATGCTTAGCTACAGAAATGCATTTCATTGATGAAAAGCTTTTAAAAATAATACAGACCTCCATTTCCTAATCCATAAACTGAGGGGTTGGATTGGGTGATCTGGAAGGTCATTTGTTCTTCTCCTGTATTCTGGTTGCTAGGAAGCTTAACACTCCCATCACTCAGATTTTAAAGAGGAATCTGGGGTTTGGAGTTTCTCTCTCTCTCTCTCTCTCTCTCTCTCTCTCTCTCTCTCTCTCTCTCTCTCTCTATCTCCTCTCTCATTATTTTGTTGTGTCCCACTCACATTTTCAGTCTGTGTTAGTAACGGTGGTACATATGGGCCTCTGTGTTTATGGAGAGCCCTGATAAATGCCTTTGCTGGGCAAATATAACCAAGATCCCTTCCATCTCTAACACTGATTCTAATAATGACTGTGCTTTCTTTTCCCATCTGAAAAATATAAGTAATGATTCCTGCAGTCTCTTATGCCACTGCTATGTTTTGGGATTTGGAGGTATCACATGTAAATACCATGGGTGAAAGGCTCCTGGCGGCTTTGTGCCTGGGAGCCATGCCTGCACTGTGACAACCCTGGAATGCCTACGTGTCCTTGTTTCCGTTTCCATTTCTCCCAGTCTCCTTTCCCTGAGCACATGTTCAGCTCTGCCATCTGTCCCTGGGGAAGTCACCAGATCAACTGATTGTGTGCCCTTGTGGTGCTCAGCTTTCCACTTCAGTGACACAAAGAAGCCGGGATACCTGAGGCTCTGTGCCACGTCTATCCAGGATCCTCTAACAGGCACAGGGACTTGGCACCAGCACAAGGTGTGAACATCCTGACTGCCTGGCCCCTTATCTGGTGGCTTCTCTCCATCCCAGAGCCAATCACCTATGTAAGAGGCTGAAGGGTACAAGGACGCGAGCTTGCCCCAGATCCTTCCCTCCACGAATCTGCTCTCCTTGTATCATACAAGGAGAACCTGTATGCAGACCCTGATTTTTCTTTTTTCTCTTCCTTCCTGTCTTTCTTTCTTGATTTTCCGTTTTCTTTTCATTTCTTTCTTTCTTTCTTCTTCTTCTTCTTCTTCTTCTTCTTCTTTTTTTTTTTTTTTTTTTTTTTTTTGTACTGAGGACTGAACTCAGGTACATTCTAACTCTAGGCTATGCCTCCAGTACTTTTTTATTTGAAACAAGGTCTTGCTAAGTTGCTGAGGCTGGCCTGGAACCTGCCATCCTCCTGTTTCAGCCTCCCAAACAGTGGGATCACAGGCATGTACCACAATCTTACTCCAGAGTGTATATTTGCAGTTACCTCAGGAAGTAGATCGGTCCCCAAGAGGGTGGCATGAAATGCTCAATAGGTTAGGCACAAAGCAGGCTGACTTTGGCCTGCAGTAGGCAAGACTTTTCAGACATTCTGCTTGGTTTTTATCAATATATACTTATGCCTCAGGGAGCTTCCCCAGGCACACAGCATCCTGCCCTCTCCAAGACAGGCACCATTTGTTCCTCTCACCCACTTGCCTTAGCTTGCTGCTCAGCTGGGGCAGCTGCATCATTGGAAGCCCATATGGCAGCTGCAGCCCACTTATCTCTAAAGGATGCACTAAGAGGGCCTGACAAAAAGCAGCAGCTCTGATGCCCCAGGGTCTGATCCCACTTGGAAGCTGACGCAAGGTGCTCAGGCTCTGCAGTCCCCATCCTAAGCCCAGACAACCCCAGCAGCAGAACCAATCACCATGGGACAAATCTGTTAACTTTGGTGCATAATCAGATTTGCAGCATCCTCACCTCCCTTCAAGAAAAAAAAAAAAAAAAAAAGCAGCACCTTTGCAGTCATGTAGGAAAATAGGTGTGGAGCTCCAACCCATGAGAACAAAAAATACTAACTCCAACTTCTCCCTAGCAAGAGGGCTTACATCCTGGGGTCCAGATCGCCTTCCTCCTGGCACACTAGAATTTCCACTCAGGGATGAACCCTTTCTTTTTCTCATTTTGGCATCCTCCCTCCACCTTGAAACTGTTCAACTCTCCCTTGAGTTTATTTATGTTCCATAGAAGCAGATAGGAAACCTTAAACTTACCACTGGGGAGAAAGAAATGTGGAGAAGCAGGATGCCAGCCTCACCAGGGTGGCTTTAATACGGCAGCTGGGCGGGAGGCCCAGTGTGAACCCTCCCTGGCAAACCTCTGAGTGCAAAAAAAGCTACCAGGAAGAGAAGCTCAGAAACCTCGGCGCAGCTTGGAAAGAAGTCTGTGTACCTGGGAAATTGTGAAGCATGCCTGGGAATTTTGATAGAATGTTCTGGCTTTTGGGATCTGTCCATCCTTACATGGGCCAAGGCTATATATACAGTTCCGTCCAGAGGGAAGCCACCTCTGGAGAGTAAAAGCAGTAACTGCCTGTCCTAGAGAAAGGAAGGGCTGTGGGGATGCTACAAGTGAAGGAGCATGAGGGGCGAAGGATAAAGCAAAGCCTGTGAGGACAGAGGAACAGGGCTGCAGGCCATCTTTGCTGCTAAGCTCCAGTGCTGAGAAACCGGATACAAAACATGGTGTCTTTTGGCATTAGGTGAAGGCCGCATTTACAAAAAGTATATTGTTCCCTGGGGCAATAGTTGTTTCTCCACAACTCAAAGAAACTGAATGAATCATAGATGGAGAGAGAGCAAAAAGGATGAGAATCATGAAAGCAAAGACTAATATCCCAACCATCTGGTTTCTACCGGGAGGTCCTGAGTAGGTCTCAGAAGGTTGTGTTGCTTACCAGATCGACAGTCTTAAAGTTAATGTTGTCCCCAAAACAGATAAAACCTGTGCCTTGAAACTGAGAAAAATGTTCTTTTTACTAATGGGTAAATGCTCTGCCTCTCCCAGGAAATCCAGGTCAATAAGAAACCCAACGTCCCTCACTTTGGGGACAGCCCAAGAGGAATACCAGCTTAGACTAACACTCAGAGCTTCCTATGGGTGGGCCCATCCTTTAGTCTGGGTGCTGGTTCTTGATCATATATTTAGGAGATGTGCTTTGTTAGTTCCCTTGGAGGGTCAGACTTAATGTAATTATGATTACTTCACCCAATTGAGGAATCAGAAGTGAGTCTACGTGGTAAAAGGCCTGGTAGCCTCTAACTGATCCAACTGCAAGGTCCCCTGAGAATCTAGCAACTCTGCTATGAGAAGCTCCAGCCACATGGAAATGCCATGGAGAGTCACCGAAAGTGTTAAAGAAATATCAGCCAGCTGAGCAGAGTGGTACACACCTGTAATCCCAGTACTTGGGAAAACAAGACAGGAGGATCACAAGTCCAAGGCCAGCTTCAGCAACTTAGTGAGACCCTGTTTCAAAAAAAAAAAAAAAAAGGCTAGGAGTATAGCTCAGAGGTAGAACACTCCTGGATTCAACCCTTAATGTGTCATTTGTGTGAATGAAGAAGACCCCAGTTGCTTACAGCTTCTGGCTATTTAAGTCATCCCAGCTAGAGGCCCAAGACATTACTGAGCAGAGACAAGACATTCCCACTGTCCCTCCCTGAACTGGCCATTGGAATTGGTGAGCATGCTACAGTAGGTTTTTTTTTGCTTTTTTTTTTATGTCATTAAGTTTGAGGTAGTTTGTTAGCATCATTAATCACTAGAACAGTGACTACCTGGATGTAGAAACTGGTATCAGCATGGCTTACAGTAGTGTGTCTCCTTCAGTAAAGAATATGTCTCATATATTCTAAGGTGTTGAGAAAAGCTAATTAGATACCAGAGAGTTGACTGGAGATTGAGGAAGAGAATGTTGGTGTCTCAAGGGACATTTCCTATAGCCATTGTCACAAGGTCTGGGTGGTCTCGGGGGCATTTCCTGGAGCTGCTGTCACAGGGTCTGATGGAATACATGAAATGTCCTTCATTTTAAGTGTATCATATTTTTATATTTTGAAAAATATTAGGAGCCAGGCACTGTACTTAGGTGCCAAGTTTATGAAGATAAATAAAAGGATTCCCATTAGCTGGACTATATCTAGGAGAGACTATAGACACACAAACCAGCACTGCCAACAGAATGTATTAAGATGTATGAGAGTAGCAGAGCGGGGTGTGAGTGGTGGAATTGAGTACTCAGTTGAAAAGAGGCACTCTCTGCTGAGGGAACCACGTGTGTAGGCATGGAGGGAGAAATCGCATAATACCTGCAGAAGGCCAGAGATCCCTGGGAGGATGCTTGGGAGCTAAAGGCTAAAGCAAGGAGGGGTAGGAACAAGGTCAGTGTGAATAATCTGCCAGAGAGCATGGTAAGGAGCTGAGACATTTTAGTGCAGGGGACTCGCAGCCAGGGCATGTGTACAGCTAGGGAGTGACAGGGTAACTCAGGCTTCAGGTGCATCACTCTGGTGGTCAGGTCAATGGGGAAACAGAGGCAGGGATGGGGCAGGGAAACTCATTGGGTGATTATTGCAACAGCCTGAGGGGAGCATAAAAGACAGCAGCCATATTATGATCACAGTAAGCAGCCAAGGAGGAAATAAATACCAGAATTTTTTTTTTTTTTTTGCGGTACTGGGGATTGAACTCAGGGGCATTCTACCTCCGAGCTATACCCCCAGCCCTATTTTTTTATTCTTTATTTTGAAACCGAGTCTCACTAAGTTGCGGAGTGTCTCACTAGGTAGCTGAGGCTGGCCTCGAACCCGGATCCTCCGGTCTCAGCCTCCCGAATGCTGGGATTACAAGCGTGCGCCACCACTCCCGGCTAAATACCAGAATTTTTGTAGGTACAATTGTGGGGATTTTATAATTAATTAGATGCAGGTTGGGGTTAGGGAGGTATCAAGGATTTTGAGCCTGAGGCACCTGTGAAATACACAAGTAGAAATGTCCAGAATTTGAATGTTTGAAACTGAAGATGTGAGAAATTAAAATTTGGAAATGTGTGTAAAAGTAGGTGAAATCTCATAAGAGCAGGGAATGTAGTAAGTACAAAAAGAAAAGAAAAGATGAAAACTGAAGGAACTTCAAATGTCATTAAAATGAGAAAGAATAAATAAATTATAGACCCACACTGGAATTCTACATATCAATACAAATGAATTTTGTCACTCACAGCAAAATAGATCACTCTAATATACTTGTAAGAAAATGTTACTGGAAAATTTCACATAATAACTTATTAAAAAAGTTTAAAACTTTGCAAAATAGTGTCTAAGGGTACATCTGTGTGGATAAAACTAAGAGTGAATAGGAAGAAATGACAAACAATGGTTAGAATAGTGGAGACCCAAGGTGGGAGGAGAGCACGCTGCTGGAGAGGTATGGAGGGGCTCCCCAGTGTCAGTGGAGCGGAGCTCAGTGGCACACCCTGTAATCCTAGTACTTGGGAGGCTGAGACTAGAGGATTGCAGGTTCAAGGCCCATCTCAGCAACTTAGCAAGACCCTCAGCAACCTAGCAAGACCTTATTTCTTTCTTCTCTCTCTCTCTTTTTTTTTTCTTTTAAGAACTTGTTTCAAAATATAAAAGAAAAGCTGGGGAGTAGCTCAGAGAAAGAATGCTCCTGGATTCAATCATGTGTGTGTGTGTGTGTGTGTGTGTGTGTGTGTGTGTGTGTGTGTGTATTCTATTAAGTGGGGAAGGATTTGCAGCCATTAACAGTCACAGTTTATATGTGTATTACATGGATTCTTTTTGAAGATTTGATACATTTCATAATAATATTTTTCAATGAACCACTAAATTACTAGGAATTGAGGACATCAAGACAAGACATATAAATTAATCTTTCAAGTAGTTTCACTAAGAAGAACAAGAGAGAGGAGATAGACTTCAGGTTAGAGGAAGAAATAAGATTGAGAATGTTGTCTTTAGTGTGGTAATAATGTGAGCAATGTTTCTGACTTCTGTGGCTGAGCATATTAGAAAGAGAGCAGATAACTCAGCAACCCTGGGGCTCTAGAGGAAAGACTACATCCTAGTGACCAAATTGTCATCCCATCTTATATATAAAACATTTAAGTTTTACATACAAAGAGACGCACAGTGTAATGGTTTGGATTTAGAATGTCTCCCTAACCCCCAGGAAAACAAGGTAGTAATGTTGGAAGTGGGGCTTGTTTGCTAAGGAGGGTCCCTATGGGTGTGGATTGGAGATTACAGGATTCTTTTGTGCCCTCTCTCTCTCTCTCTCTCTCTCTCTCTCTCTCTCTCTCTCTCTGTGTGTGTGTGTGTGTGTGTGTGTGTGTGTGTGTGTGTGTGTGTCTCTGCTCCTGGCCCCTGTGATGAGAGAGTGGAGCCTAGCTCTCTCCCTCTCTCCCCATGGACTGAACCTCTAAATCCTCAAAAATGGAACAAATATATCTTGCTTCCTCTAAGTTGTGTGGTCAGGTTTTTGGATCATGTGAGTGAGGATGTTGGTGGAGACACACAGACATACACATCAGTAATAATCACATTAATTCAGGAAACATTGTTTTAAAATATTTTAATTTCAGAAGGAACCTTTTTATTTTTCTATGAGGACAACTGAGACCGCCCTCCTCTACCATCTCAGGAGCAGTCTTTTACCTAACAGGATCTTTCAAGCTCCCTAGTGTGAAACAGGCCTGAGTGCCCAGAGTTAGTGCAACCAGATACTTTCCACTCCAAAACAAACAAGAATAAGACTCCTGGAAGAAGCAAATACACTTGGGAAGTGATCTCATTAAAAAATATACAAATCTATTCAACATCTTGTTTCAACTATACTGCAATCATACTGGAGTGATGACATTCTGATTCTAATTTCCAACCTCTCCTTGCTAGGGTGTTGAGAATCAGTAGTGTTCCCCTTATCCACCATTTCGGTTTCCACATTTTTAGTTATTTACAATCAATCCTGTCCCAAAAATATTAAGTGGAAAAATCCAGAAATAAACTGCTCATAAGTTTAAAACTGCACATCGTTCTGAGTAACGAGTTGAAAACTCATGCTGTCCTTCTCTGTCCTTCCTGAGATGTAAATTGTCCCTTGGTGCAATGCATCCACTCTGTATACCTTACTCTCCTGTTACTTACTTAGAAGCCACCTCATTTATCAGATCTACTACTGCGGTATTACAGTGCTTGTATTCAAGTTGCCCTTACTCAGTGGCCTACTGCTCAAAATACCTACATAGTTCATCTTATCATGTTGGCATTGTATCATCTAAGAAGGGCAAGCACAGTACAGTTAAATATTTAGAGAGAGAGAGAAAGACCACATTCATATAACTTCCATCACAACAGATGGTGATAGTTGTTCTATTTTGTCATTAGTTACTGTTGGTAATCACCTACTCTGTCTAATTTATGAATTAAATTTTATCATAAGCATGTATATATATGAAACATTATAGTATATATAGAGTTTGGTACTGTCTACCATTTCAGCTTCCATGGAGATCTTGGATTGTGTACCCTGAGAAAGATGGGGACTATATTAATCATCTCATTGCACATGACTTGGGGCTCCAGTTCCACTTATACTTCTGCATATCATTATCTGTCATCTATCCCTGACCTAACCAGATGAGGCAGAACTCCACTTTATTCATCTGATGTCACATTACAAGGACATTTTCTTTTATTTTTAATTGGGTGCATTGTAGTTTTACATCATATTGAGATACAGAGTGTTAGAAAAACACATGCACACAACTCCTATTGCTCTCCCCACTAGGCCTCCACTTCACCCTCACCCCCTAAATCTTTGAGATTGATATTGACAATTTTGTAAACATTCGTAGCATTATTTGTACTCTGCATTCTTTATGACTTTCTCTCCCCTGCTTCCTTCCCTATTCTCAGTCACTCCTCTGGAGACTCTGCTCATTTATCTGATGTTTCCCTTGTTTCCAAATATCTCTCTAGCTTCCACATATAAGAAAGAACATATATCTCCTTGTTCTTTGGGAATAACTGAATTTTCTCCAGTTCCATCTTTTTTCCTGCAAATGGTGTAATTTTGTTCTTCTTTATGGCTGAGTAAAGTTCCATTTTGTATATATACCAGAGTTTTGAAATCCATTCATCCATTGATGGGCATCTAGGCTGATTACATTGGTGGATATCTAGGCCGATTCCAAAGTTTGGCTATTGTAAATTGTGCTGCTATGAACATGGATATGCCATGTTGATTTTAATATTATAATTTCATTTCCTTTGGGAAGATGTCAAGAAGTGCCACTGATGGATCATATGGTAGTTCCATTCTGTTCCCAATCTTCTGAGAATCTCCATACTAATTTCCAAAGCAGCTATACTAGTTTGCAGTCCCACCAACAGTGTAATATAGTTCTTATTTCCCCACATCCTCACCAGCATTTATTATTATTTGTGTTCTTGATGATTGCCAGCCTAATGGGAGTGTGAAGTAATCTCAGTGTAGCAATAAGGGAAATGCAAACTCAGCCTTTTTTATTTTTTATTTTGAAACAGTGTCTTGCTAAGTTACCAAGGGTCTCACTAAGTTGCTGAGTTTGGCCTCAAACCTGAGATCTTCCTGTATCAGCCTCTCAAGTATTGCAATTACAGGACACTTTTCTAAATCTTAATTACAGAACAACTATTTTGTATAGTTGGCTACTTCTCTTAATAGTAACTAATTATTGCTCCTTTTATTATCTGGACCTCATTTGATGTTCTTTCTTTGTCTCTTTCCTTTTTAAAATCTGTTGTATTCTGCATAAATGTGGAATGTTTTGTGGTGTTTCCTGCTCAGCTTTCTTGTGTATATTGCCCTAGGCGCAGCTGTCTATGTTCTCATCATGAAGTGTTGATTCTGTGGCTAACTCACCAAAAAAAAAAAAAAAAAAAAAAAGAATAAAACTGGTATCCAAATAAGACTACTTTCATTTCAGAAAACACGATAAGTCAGCTGGAGGTGGGAGGTAAAACTTAAAAAAAAAAAAGATTTAGAAAAAACAAGAAGAGCTGCAAGAGATAATTATCTTTGTAGCATAAAAAAATGAATGAGGGTGTTAGACTTTTGGTATGAGGGCATAAGCCCCCATCAGACTGAGTCACTCACAGTTAACAACTATGAACAGGTACAATACAAATAACCATCCGAAAGTGCTGGAGAATGAGCAAAGGCAAAGAAATGTGTGAATGGAGGGCACAAAATAGCTGTCATTCTTTGCTGAAGACTAAAGAGAAGAACACGAGGTAGGCCAGCTTCCAAAGGTGAAGAGGGAATCCTGAGAATGGGACGACCAAGCAGGAGAGCCCACGTTCTGTGTCGAAATCCTTCCCAAGTTTCTGGCTGACCCCTGGCAAATGCGTGTGTCAGAATAGATGAAGCTAAAGGATTTGATCTGAGTTTTGAGCAGGTGTCCACTACAAATGAGAAAAAGGTTAAAGCCAGAATATAATCCAGTTAGTATTTTCTAAAACAAAGTATCAGCAATCTCTGAGGAAAAGATAATGGAATCCAGAGTTGCCACAGCAATGTTCACACTTTCTAGTATTCTCCAAAATGACTAAGTTAAAAGATTCAAGAAAATGTGACCCTTTCTCAAAGAAAAAGAACAACACTGTCTGAACCTGAAGAGATACACGTTGGCATTATCATATAAGGATTTTTAAGGTACTGTTAAACACATATCCAGTGGTAAAGGAAAACACACTTATCATGAATTAAAAACAGGGAATCTTAGCAAAGATATAAAAAAGGAAGGATGGAGGGAGCCAGGGGGAAACTCACCAAGTGCTGTGTGCATGTATGTCACCATCACTAGGAACTACATTATGATGTGAAAATACAACACACCAATGAATGAAACCAAGGAGAACCAAATGGAAATTCTATAATTGCAAATTATAGCATCCTTATGCTCCATACTCATTAGATTTTTAAATGTGAACAAACACCAAAACCTGATAGTTCCAATTGTTGGCAAAGACGTAATGCAACTATGACTTTATTACACTGCTAATGATGTGTTAAAATGTACAAACATTTTGTTGAGCAATTTCTTAAGAAGTGAAAGTTACACTAACCATATGACCCAGCCACTATTCTCTTGGGTATTGAGCCAAGGTAAATAAAAACATATGTTCACTCAAATGTTTGTACACGTATGCTTCAGCAACTTTATTTGCAATGGTCCCAAATTAGAAACAATCCAAACGTTTACCAGCAGATAATAAGTAGAAAAAATGTGGTCTATCCATACAATGGGATACTACTTATTGATAAAAAGGAATAAATGTGGATGAATCTCAAAAGCATTATGTTGAGTGACAGAAGTCAGGCACAAAAAAGAAACATGAAGTAGTAAATGCTATTATTTTATTTTTATGGAGATAAGAGATTTTTTCAGGAATTGCATATAGCGGCGGGAGCTGGGAAGCTTAGATTACAAACAGACATGAAGAAATTGTTGTGAGAGATGTAACCATTCTTTCTCTTGATGGTGGCAATGGTTTTACTATACATATATCTGTCAAAATTCATCAAATTGTACTTTCAAATGAATGGGGAAGCTTTCTGTAGAGCATCCTAATACGTTTTTGAAAATTAATGGTAAATTGGTAATCAGTTGGAGCAAAGAAAAGAAAAGGGGAAGAACAAATAACTGGAAATCCCAGTACACTCCCTGAAGGCAAAGAAGGCTGACACCTCTCAAAATCAGGGTGCTAGCCGAGTGTGGGGTGCACACTTGTAATCCCAATACTTGTGAGGCTGAGACCGGAGGATCTGGTTCACCATCAATCTCAGCTACTTAGTGAGGCCCTCCGCAACTTAATGAGACCCTGTTTCAAAATAAAAAATTAAAAATAGGACTGGGGGGATAGCTTGGAAGTAGAATGCCCGAGTTCAATCCCCAGTGCTGAAAAAAAATCAGGGCGCTTACTATTTAATCTGAACCTCTGGTTCACTGCAACATAACCCCACTTCATCTTCTTCAAAACCCTACTGAATACATATTAATCTGCAAGTGATTTGCCATGAAAACTATAGATAGGAAGTTCGCTGTACATATGGCTTAATGTAAAATGAAATAAGAAAAGTATGCACAAGGCAAAGTAATGAGCCATAAACCATATGATTTCAGCAAATATTGGAGTCCAGATCAGAAGGTCACTCGCCAAATATAATATCCCTCAAATTGGAAGAAATCACAGTGAAGCAATCATCCTTCTGTAAGATTTGGACTGGGGATTTGAGACAAGTGTATCCAGATCTAAAAGGGCAGCAGGCATCTGGTTAATCTTCTGGGTGGTAAAAGCTGTCAGTGAACTTTTTGGCCACCTGTATTGATGACAATGAAGGCAGAAGCTCTACGATTTTAAGTCGAAGTCCTTGATTGGGAAAATATCAGAATCTCATGGGAGCTCTTTAAAAATTGTAACTCAGCTCAGCTATGTCACTATGTCTAGAGTATGGCCAAGACATGTGTACTTTCAAAACTGATCTACAGAACTCTGCACTGGCCCCTGACCCACAGATAAATGATCAAATGGTTAGCATTTTCTCCAGATGTGACTTACCAGCTAAACCACCTTAGCCACACAGGGTCCTGCCTCTCTGGGAACACAAGGCTTTCTAGTGGGCTGGCCTCTTGTCACTCCAATAGGAAACTAGCCTTTGGCACAGAAATCCACAGGCAGAGAAAAGACTTCCAGTGTACACCAGAAAGCTATTCCCTAAGCAATACAGTTACACCCCTTTTTATAAAACGATTCTTGGTACTTCACTGAAATTTTCTCACTCTTGAATTCTGGGCCAAGGAACAGAAAGGTTATGCTTCTAAATGTGCCAGCTGAACTGGTGTTGTCCTAATAAAAGCCTTTCCATGCTTTTAACCATCCTATTCTATTCTGCCCATCAAATAAACCATACAACAACTCAGGATTGGTGGATTGCAGAATTTATGGAAGAATAACTTAAAAAAAACAAATATAAAATGGTGTATAGCCATATGTATATCTATTATCTAGAATTTTACTGTTTTTATGTGCAAAGATTAAAAAAGATTATTTATCTTAGTAAATAAGGATAAAGTTATGCTTAAATTTTTCAACTTTTTTTGCATTCTGATCAGTGGGTACTAAATTACAGTTAGATAGGAATAAAAAGTCCTGGTGTGGCATGCACGGTAGGGTGATCATAGATAACAATTACGTGCCACTTATTTCAAAAGCTAGAAGAAAGGATTTGAAATATTTTCAACATAAAAAATGATAGATGTTTGAGGAGACAGATATATTTAACCTGATTTATACACAAGTCACATACACATATATCAAAACGTCATGTGTTTCTCCATTAATGTGTACAATGTTGGTGTCTTTATGCATCAGTCAAAACATTGTAAAAATAAATACAATTATAAGATAAAATATGATGAAATATAATATTACTTTGATTTTTTTCCTATGTGCCACATATTGCTTTAAAGCTTCACATACATAAAATGGATTACTCGTCACAATCCCATGGGTTAGTTGTTATTTAAAAAAATAAAAAACTTAAGACATAAAAAGGTCAAGGAATGTTTGAAAGAAGAGTATATGTGTATTTTGTGTTTAGGCTGAGATTCAGTCTTGACAGCATGGCTCCAGACATTATCCTATGCCTAAACACTGTTGTTGACTCTGGGGCTATTACAGTGAAAAGTTAAAAATGCTAATCATTGGTGGGCTCAGGGAAGAAAAATTATTCTGCCAGCAGGAGACAGGAAATGACAAAGGTTCTTCCCATTCTTCATCAACACCCTCGAACTTAGGAGAACTGACAATTTCATATTGCAAGAAGTCCTTAAAAATGTTAAACAGCAGCTGGTCCTGGTGGTGCACGCTTGTAATCTCAGCATTTGGGAGGCTGAGACCGGAGGATCTGTGTTAGCGGACAGCTTCAGCTACTTAGTGAGGCACTCCACAACTTAGGGAGACCCTGTTTCAAAATAAAGAATAAAAAATAGGGCTAGGGGTATAGTTCGGAGGTAGAATGCCCCTGGGTTTAATCCCCAGTACCGAAAAAAAAAATGTTAAACAGCAGTAAAGTGGGGTGGTGATGCACCCCTGTAATCCCAGTACTTGAGAAGTTGAGAAGGAGGATTGCGGGTTCAAGGCCAGGCTCAGTAACTCAGCAAGACCTGCAGGAACTTAGTGAGACCATGTTTCAAAATAAAACATAAAAAGGGCTAGGGATGTAGCTCAGAGGTAGAATACCCCTAGGTTCAATCCCTATTACAAAAAAAAAAAAAGAAAAAATTAACCATGAGGACATGAGGAGATCTCAGAGTGAGGAGGTTGGCTCAGAAGTGAGGTTCCAGTCCAGTCAAACTCCTCAGCTGGAATCCTGGGGCACAGCTCGTCATATGAGAAGAAAATCTTTCTTTCAATTCTTGAAAGAAGTCCAACCTGCAGCTTCCACTTCCTCTGGGAGTTAGGATCATCAAGATGGTATTTTCCATTCTCCCCTGACCTCCCCTGCCACTTAGGTGAGAGAACTGTCCTCCTCTGTCCCCACCTCCAGGTTTTTTCTGAGCAACTGATTTTTGGGATACATCAAAACCCCTATATATAACTCTGTTGGATAAGGTGCCTGTCAAAACAGAAAAAATTAAAATCAAATCCCAGATCAGAAGAACCAAGTTGTGGTTTTGGTTCTGGGAATGGCTAGTTGAATGATCTTGAATTTGCCATTTCTCTGTGGCAGGCTTTAGTTTGCTCAGTGTAGCATGATTTCAAACGGAAATTATTTTTTGAGTGTTTTTTAGGTGGCAAACATAACTAAAGGCACCGGGGAATGAAGGTGAAGACCCAGTCCTGATTTCCATGTGGCTTATGTGAACATGCAAGAATTTGGAACAAATAATCCCCAAGGCCTTTACATTAAGGCATAATTTTCAAACTGTTTAAGAGGAGCATTGCACCGCCACATTTATGAAGGTATGCCAGCACATGCGCCAGCTGCTTCTGTGACCATAACAAACACTGCTCTGCTTGTTTCCTCATTGCTAACAATGCTCAGGTAGCCGTGTGCCAGGTTGGAAGATGTACTGTGCTTGTTCTCAAACATCAGGATCCCATGTCCTCTGTGAGTGGTTGAGCCAGGAGTGTGTAGTGCTGGCTCAATTAGGACCAGCAAGAAGCAAGGTGAAATCCACTGGGAAGCTTCCAGAAGGTTTTCTCCTTGATGAAATGAGAGGGTCATAAGAAGAGACCTCTCTCACGTGCTCTCTTGCCAGCTCCTTGCTCTCTTACTGCTCCCTTCAGGCCTGGTCACATGAACATCTAATATCTATAGTTAAAGTAGCCATTCGATGCCACTAAGGCAAGAATAAGAAAATCTCAGACATTTCTGATAGCTCTAGGTTGGAGCTGCTGCACAAATCTAGAAACCAACTGTCTATATATGTCATATGTTTTAAGCCACTCTGTCAAATTTTCTGTTATTTGCTGCTAAATGTATTCTAACTTCTACCATCATATTATTTTCTGACACTAACACCTTCTATCTATGAGCCAGAGACCTTTGCATGAAGTCAATACCATAACTTTATTTTTCAGGCATGCTTAGCTCAGAGGTTCTTACAGGCTAGAACGTTTGGGAGTTTTCGCTAGTTTTCAATCAACTGGCCCAAAAGAAATCCCTTTGTCCTTCTATGAAGCAAGTTTCTCTGCCTCACTTTCCAACCCAGGACTGCTCTTAGTGGCATGGTTCTTTAGTGTCACATGAAAATATGATATCAAAGCATATCCTTTTCTGGTCACAGGTAGGACTTCTAGGCTCAGTCAGGTAGAGAAATGGTAATGCAGGACATGGTTCTTGATCCCCTTTATTGTACTACATTTCTTTTCCATTCTGATCCTTGTAGAGATTATTTACAATAATAGCATTTTTAAAAATTATGCTGAGAGATGGTAAATATTGTGTGATTTGTTTTAAAAAAATCTCTATTACTCCAGAAAGTAAAAAATCATGGAAGTTATGCTAAGTCTAGGGGAACTATCCCAACCCACATCGGATTAAGGACTGTCTTCTTTGAGAAACTGGGTTGACTGAAATAGGATCAACCGTGCAACTGTGCTTGAATTACTTGAATTATAAAGCTCATGGTTTCGGAATGGTTGGATGCAGGCATGGAGATTCAGTAGGTCTCAGTGGGTAAGGAATTTGAGCTATGCTTTAAACATATCAAGAAATGGTTATCAGAATAAAATGTCCCTGCAGTTATGAATTGCAGGGGATTGTGGAAAGTTTAAAAGTGGTGCCTGGCATAAAATCATGAAAGTTAAGTAGCTGCTTGCTTTGGAGCAATTTTTTGGCAGATTAGAAACTGCTGAGGAAGCATGTGCTAAATTATTGACCACCTGGCAGAAAAAAAGGAAAGGACTCCCAGTTTTTGATGAGGTTAGAAGTATTTTTACATATGACATTGGAGAGAGAAGGTGCAATGAGGTGAGATAAATTTTGTGAGGTTTAAGCAAGTGCTGGTGAGAATCCCACAAACCTCAGTTCCGCTAACCAGCCTCCTGCATTCTGAGGGGCCCAGGGATTCTACCTGTTATTCTATTTGATTCAGGTGGAGAACAGGAAGTTGCCCACAATCAGGGAAGCAAACAGCACAAGGTGGCTAGAGGGGATCAGAAGAAATTAGAAAGGGGCAAATTTATGTTTCTCCTTCAGCAGGTAAAAAGCGAACTTCTAGGCAATATTTTGGGGATCTCTTTTGTCAAGGGAGACCCCCATCTTCTACCACTTGTGAGGAAGAAAGTGCTGCAGACAGTGTGGAAAATTCAGGAGTGTAAGTGCAGTCAAAAGGCCTGGGGCCATGCATGAGAGCCAGTCACTAGTCAAAAGCTGTTGGTTCTAGATCACGCGTCTGCCCCAAGCCTTCTTCATCAGGAGAGATGCTAAGCCCACTTATAAACAGAGGGGGAGGGACGCCAAGCAGTGGTGGAAGACACCAAGCCTCAGGCACGGACACGCGCCAGTCATCTATGAGTGGCATTTGGCACACGTTCAGCTACCACAGCCAATGGGCTACCACAGGCCTCCCCCTGTACATTTGTATACAAATGTTCCTCTCATGGTCCCCTCCCTCTCTCTGTGTGTTTTGTTTGTTTGTTTGTGTTAGGGGAGTTTTTGTTTCGTTTTGGTACTGGGGAGTGAACCCAGGGGTATTCTCTCTCCGAGCTACACTCCTTGCCCTCTGTATTCTTTTTTTTTAATTTTAAAACAGAGTCTCACTAAGTTCTTGAGGCTAGCCTCAAACCTGCAATCCTCCCACCTCAGCCTTCTAAGTACTGGAATTAGGAATATACCCCCAGGCTTGGCAAATATTTCTCTTAATAAAATCCTTGAGTATTTACTTTGTCTTTGTGTCTGCTTCTCAGTGGACCTGAAGAAATACAGGGACTTTCCAGATCATACATTCTCGTTCTCAACATGGAGGATATCACATCCAAGGAGCTGGAAATTGGTTCCTGAGTGCACAAAAAAACCTTGGTGTTGCAATGGCTTGTGGCTCTACAGAAAGCCATAGCACACAAACGGATATCCTGTAGAGCACACAACCTTTAAAGATGAAAATAATATCTCCCTATCAGGAAGAAAGAATATTTGTTTGCTGACCAGGTTGGGCACATTTGCTAGATGCTTATTTGTAAGGTTGAGGGTATATTAACTTTAAGAATCCTCAGCTGATATAAATTCACTGTATAAGCCCATGCACCTGAGCCAATCACCATACCCCCCCCCATTTCACTTGGGGGCAAGATGAACCAAGGGGAACCTTAAACTCATGTCATCGCTGTGCCGTGAATAAAAAATCTGACCCAGGCATCTTTCATCTTTCATCAACATCTATGAAAATATGGCAGGCAAATTTGTTGGGAAAAATCTCAAAGCCTTCATGGTTCTGATCCAAAGCATGACCAGGGAAGAATCCTTCCCCTTCCTCAGGAGGCAACAAACTGGGCGACAAGAAGGAGAGAACCAGTCACACCCAAGACTGGGGTTCAATGACGGTCTTTCTTTGAGGGAGACTGGTACTCTCTCTCTCCTGTAAAATCAGAGAATAGAAATCCACTTCCCATAACCCTTAACCTCAAAGCCTTAGAGTTCAACTTCACAAGACCCAGGTGTTGTGCCCAGAATAACAATATTGGCAAGATAGAGCATGGTCTGCTACACTCGCCTGGCATTAGGACACTGGATGCATGATCTCTTCCACGGAGCTCTTTCTAACGATGATTACAGAAAGAAATTGAATTGCATTACTGTAAAGCTCAAATAATTATACAGGGAGACAGAATGGAAAGGTCACCTCCATGACTTTGGTGTGTTACATCCTCATCTGAGTCAAACATTTCCTTTAGATCAATAACATGTTAAAGTTATTGTAAAAGAAAGTCAATAAGCAAAGAGTTCTCACTTTCTTTGAGATGTTCCACACTGAAGAATGTTTGTACATACCAGGCCCTAGAGCTGGAGTTGGAGCAGAATAAATCTTCAATGGGAAAATGAAGAAAGGGGAGAACGGGACAGGCTGAGAAAGGGACCAATGGGTCTCCTTGGACATCATCTATGTTTGATCCCAAAGGACTTTCCAGAAATCCAGTGACAAAAATAACTAATTGGATCTGGGCTTGGTGGCACATGCCTGTAATTCCAGTACTTGGGAGGCTGAGACAGGAGGTTTGCAGGTTCAAGGTCAGGCTCAGCAACTTAGTGAAACTCTCAGCACACTAGCAAGACCCTGTTTCAAAATAAAAATAAAAAATGGGGTGGATGTGTAGCTCAGAGATAGAGTGTCTCTGGGTTCAATCCCCCCCCCCCAGTAACACTATATATATATAGCACTTATGCTGGACTTTGAGAATGTTCCTAATAAGTTACTACACTATTATTTCTATAATAATATATGTAATGGCTATTATGTATGATACTATTGCTACAATTTTAACCATAGGTAATTAAGGACACACTACATCTCAGGGACTGTTCCAACTGCCCTATGCCTTAACTTGACTGACCTTCCTAACAACACAAAGACAGCAAGCACCATGCCAAACGTTACAGAGTCACTACACTCAAGCCCCCGCAGCCTCATTCCAGAATTTACAAGCCTGGTCATTATAAACCTACATGTTTTCTAATATTATATTTCCTCTTCCCAGGGACTACTGAGTCTCCTATCCTGGGCCTCAAAATAGTACACTCAGAAGAGGAACATTTTGGTAACTTTTACTAATACTTAAAGATCATAGTGCCTCTCATAAACTTTTCTTGATTTTTAATGGTGATTCCCAAATACCCTGATGTCATCCAAACTTCACAGAACTCAGTTGCTGGGACCTTTCGTCAGCAAACCACAGCTACGCTTGTAGTTCTTGCAGCTGCTTAGATAGCAGTTTTCTTGTTTTTCTTTTAATTAAGCTGGCTGCTATAATTACTGTTGTTTTGATAAATGAAGCCCAGTCACCTGACATGCTAACTTTAAGGGAAGCTGGGTGAAGTGTCAGTAAGGAGTCTTATTATTCTTCTGTAAATTTACCAGTTCATTTTTTAAATTACATTTTTATTTATTGGAAGGGGAGGGTTAGAGAAAGAATTTTTTTTTTTTTTTGGCATTTGGATATGTTTATCAATTTGAAACTGAGCTAATTGTTCTGTTTACATTTTCAAGTTCCCAAATATTAAGGAATTGCTGTCTTATAAAATGCATTCTCTTTTATTTCTTTTCTTGGCACCGGGGATAGAATCCAAGGGCATTCTACCTCTGAGCTACACTCTCAGCCCTTTTTATTTTTTATTTTGAAACAAAGTCTAAGTCACTGAGGGTCTCACTAAATTGCCGAGGCTGGCCTCAAACCTGCAATCCTCCTGTCTCAGCGTCCCAAGTACTTGATGCAAACCACCACATCCAACGTGTATTCTCCTTTTGTTAATGACAGTGTATAATATAATCAAATGAAAATACTATAGAATTCTATATAAAAGCATATAAATATTATATAAAATACTACTGAAAAGTCATGCATTCTTATACAAAGAAGAAAATATAATAACCTTTGTCATTATGTTTGGAAATTTTTCAACTTGTTGCTTTAAGACGTATATTTATTTTTTTTTCTTTTTGATATTTTTATAAAGACAAGCTGCCCAAAAAATCTACAAGTATTTCAAAAGGAAAGAGTTTGAATGAAGAAGAGGTGGCAGCCTGAGAACCTGGTCTGTTGGCCCTGATTCCTGAGTTCTCTGCCCTGCATCAGCCTGTGACCTTGCTTCCCCTTTCACAGACGTGGTTTCCTCACCTGCAATAGGCTGGCAGAATAAGAGTAATTATACATGGTTATTTGTGAGGAATAAATGAAATAAAAACATAACAGCTTTAGCAGACTGCCTAGTAAATGTTAAAAAAAAAACGGCATGTCTATCTTTATTATTACCATAAGTAGAAGTCTCTACCCAAGTCCATGAAAAGCTTGAGCCAACCTCACAGTCCCTAAACCATGTGTACAACTGCCTGCATGGGCTCCCGTGCACTTCTCTGGGTGGAACTTTCAGAGACTGGGTTCTCAAAGATGACCCTTACCAAATGATTTCAAAACTCTTGGGTCATAAATAAAGACTTTGAAGAGTCTAAGGTGGGGGGGATGAGGGGCTTAGCTGCAAAGTTCATTCTATGTTTTTGTTGCACATTTACACAAGTGTGTGTTTTTTAGGCAAATGTGTATTTTCTCAGAGATGGGACTGAAGTCTTTTCCCTACAGAGTTTTGTTTTTGTTTTTTTTCCCCCTTAGAATGGGTTTACCTGCAGAAGCAAGAGAGGACCCAGTGCTCCTGGAAATGAGGACAAAGACCATGGAACCTTCTAACATGGCCGCCCCCAACATTGTCAGCAGCTTGGCCTGCCGCTCTCTTCACAGTATTTATTGCTCGGGACACTGCACCTCTTGGCGTTTTTGCTTACAGCCTGTGTCCACGCTAGATTAGGGCTCCAGGAGGTCAGAATATTGGGATATTTTTGTTCACTGCCTTGTCTTCAGCTTCTAGAATATAGCCTGGCACAGAACAGTGCTCAGAAAACTCTGGCTGATGGAGCTGGCTTCCAGCAAGTGCTGGCCACAGCAGATCTGCTCTGACCCTTTAGGGGTGTCTGCTTCAAGCTGGGCCACCTGGTCTCACAGTTCACACGCTGCCTGCCTGGGGCAAACCCGATGCCATTCGCATTTCTCTCTGCTCACCCCACCCTAGGCCCTCCAGTATTCACAGGCCCACCCAAAGGCTCCTCTAGCAATGCCTGTGACAATATGGTGTGAGTCTTCCCTTCCCTTAACCTTTTCTCCTTTGTTTTTCTTAGCTTAATTCCCAGGAATGGGGAGGTCTTTGAGCTATTTTTTTTTTTTTTCAAACTTGTGATTGAACCCAGGGATATTCTACCTCTGGTTTCAATTACCCCAAGTGCTATTTTTTTTTTTTAATTTTGAAACGGGGTCTTACTAAGTTGCTCAAATCTGTGATCCTCCTGTCTCGGTCTCCCAAGTACTGGGATTGCAGATGTGTGCCACAGTGCCCAGCTCATTATGATTTTTTTTTTTTTTTTTTTTTTTTTGCGGTACTGGGGATTGAACTCAGAGGCATTCTACCTCCGAGCTATACCCCCAGCCCTATTTTTTATTCTTTATTTTGAAACCGAGTCTCACTAAGTTGCGGAGTACCTCACTAGGTAGCTGAGGCTGGCCGCGAACCCGGATCTTCAGGTCTCAGCCTCCCGAATGCTGGGATTACAAGCGTGCGCCACCACGCCCGGCCTCATTATGATTTTTGATGTAGACCTTTGCTGACCAGAAATTAGGAAGCCAAGATACCAGGAAAAATTGGCTTTTCAGGACATTTGGTTACTGGCCCAGCTGCCAAAAGGCTTACCCTAGTGGGTTGGCACAAAGTTCAGGCAGCCATTCCCATAAAAGGGAGAAAGGCCCAAGTATCTTTTGAGTTCTCACCCGTGGAGTGGACGTCCTGCCCAGGATGCTGCTTCAGGGACCACTGTGCTCTGGAGGCGGTACTCCCCTGGCCTGGCGCTCTAGACTGTTTCTCTTTCTTGATATTAAAAGCATCAGTCTGTGCTTTTAATTGATATTGTTAGCACTGTCTCAGGTGCAGGAAAATTCCCCAGGATGTGTTGCTATAATATTACTGATTTTATATATTGAAGTGGGATTTTGTTGTGTTTTGATTATTTTCTTATATTTAATTATCCTGTACTTTTTGGTGGTGTGAGAGTGGCTTTATTTACACCCATGGATCAGAACCATTCAGCAGGATAGCCTTTGTCAGCAGTAGTTGTAAGAGACGCTCAGTTTCATGGTGCCAAGACCATAGGGGGGTGGTGTTATGAACTAAACACCCTACCCAAATTCATAAGCTAGAAGTCTTAACCACCCCCCCCCCACACACACACTTCCCCCAGTGCATTCGGAGATGGGGTCTTTCTTTAAAGAAGTAAAGTTAAAACTGGGTGCTGTGGGCATGACCGTAATCCCAGTACTTAGGAGGCTGAGATAGGAGGATCGCAGGTTCAGGACAGCCTTGGCAATTCAGGGAGAGCCTGTTTCAAAACTGAAAAAACAAAACAAAACAAAAACAAAAACAAAATCAGGCTGGGAGTATAGCTCAGGGGTAGGAGGTCTCTGGGTTCAATTCTCAGTATCACATGCACAAAAAAGATGTGAGGTGAGACTTCGTCCATTATGGAGATGAGGGCACAGACACACAGAGGGAATACCCTGTGAGGACGCCGGGAGAAGGTGGCATGTGTTAAACAAGAAAGGCCTCAGAGGAAACCAATCCACGATTCCTTGGCCTCAGACCTGCAGACTCAGAACCACAAGAAAATGAGAGTCTCCTATAAGCGCCCAGTCTGGTACTTTGTGACGGCAGCTCTATCAAATTAATGCAGAAATATTAGCTTAGAGAACAGACTAAATGTAGTTCAACAAACACGTATTTGTGCCAGCTAGCATGTGAATCTCAGTAGGCCTCACTGCTCAAAATGTGCCTCAAAGACACTCTGGTAAGGGAGGAAAAGGTCAGCTTTAAAGTAGAACGTAGGGTTGGTGCAGGGACACACACCTGTGATCCTAGGACTTAGGAGGCTCAAACAGGAGGGTCACAGCTTCAAGACTGGTGTGCAGTAACTTAGCAAGATCCTGATTCAAAATTTAAAACAAAACACTCTCATCTCTGGTCCTCAAAGTTTAAAACACACACACACACACACACACACACACACACACACACACATATGCACTGCCTTTCACTTACACTGGTAATACCCTTGTGTGCATCTATCCATCATGTAGAGTGACTCATAAATATCTTCCCAGTGAGACCTGCTTATTCTAACCCTAAGACTCTGTGTTTAGAGTTCATCAGACTTACAAACACTTGAAGAAAAAGCAGTTGTAGGCATGAATTTTATCTTCACAAACTGGGATCAGCCATTTCACTTGCTGCAGCCCGCCTCAAATGCCAAAATAGGAAAGCAGAGAAAGAAGTGTTGGTGGATGTTTCACTTGAAAATTAGAAAGCTGGGTGAAGTGACACACGTCTGTAATACCAGCAACTTGAAAGGCTGAGGCAGAAGGATTGCAAATTTAATGCCATCTGGGCAACTTAGCAAGACTGTCTCAAAACAAATTTTATTTTTTTATTTTTATACTTTTTTATTGATGCATTATAGTCTCATATCATAATGTAGTTCACAGTGATGGTGACATACATGTACACAGCACTTGACTTGACGGGCCTCCCCCAGCCCCCTCCCCTCTCCCCCTTCCTTTAGAGGATATTGAGATTGACATTGGTATTTTCACATAGGTACAGAATGTCAATGGAAGTGGTTCCTTCATTGATCAAAATAAATTGTAAAAGGGCTGGGAGCATAGCTCAGTGGTACACTTGCCTAGCATGTGTGAGTCCTTGGGTTCATTCCCTAGTACTATAAAAATAAAAGAAAGAAGGGAAGAAGGAAGGAAAGAGAGAGAGAGGAGAAAGGGAAAGAAGGGAAGGAGGGGGGAGGAAGGAAGGAAGGAAGGAAGGAAGGAAGGAAGGAAGGAAGGAAGGAAGGAAGGAAGGAAGGAAGGCACTCTATTTGAGGCTTTCTAGTGTTGAAGCAAAGAACCAACCAGGAAGTGCAATGGAATATACTCATAAGTGACCAATCTGAGAAACTGAACTGCTGGTAATTTAGTCAAGAGAATAAAAAATAATTAGCCTTTTCCTAAAGGGGATCAATAAAAAATTGAGCTCTACTGCAGTAGAATATCCTAAAAACCTCTGGAGCTTGGAGCCTTGTTTAATTGCAGAATCCTCACTGGGTCTCCCTGTTCAGAGAGAATTGTATTTTTTTTTTCTTTTCCAAGGATCAGGAGCTCAGATGCAGGGCTTCATGGTCCTTTTCTCCTCTGGATGGGCAATTTAATGACTGATTACACTGATAAAATTTCTCATTCCTAGGAAGGTAAACAGCCAGTGCAGCTTTCTGGCAAAACTTTGCAAATGGTGGAGTTTGAAAATGAATGCTCTGTCCCAACGGCCACACATTCCCCAGACTCTCTTATCACCTAGCTGTACTTCTATACAAATGGGTTACATCACATGAAGGATTTTTAGTTTTGCTTCTACTCATTGGTGATAGAAAAACCTGATGGTCTTTTGTTCAGATCAACAGATGAGTGGAGTCAGTACCTTCTCCCTGCTGGTCTGCTGGACAGTCTTGACAGCTCCAGTGTGTGCTTTTGAACACCAGCTGCACCAAATACCAGGCCCATGCGTTCAGCCCTGGCCTTCTTGAGCCATTCTGCTAACCAGTTCTGGCAATCTCAACTTGAGCATCTTGTAAGCAACTCAAATTCAGTATTTCTTAGACTTCAGTGTCATCAGTAGCATCCACACCTACATGATTCCAGTGCCACGAAGCCCACCCTGTGTTTACCACTCCCTCTCCACATGCCATCGGTCCTGCCAGGCTTGAGTCCCTCTTCTCGAGCAGCCCTGGCTTCTTCCCTAACCCAGCTTAAATAATCACTCCTGTCTCTGGCCCTCGACCACCAGATGCATCATCCCATTGCCATAACATCTGCACCACATAGATGATCCCAGCTACTGGATATCACTAAAAGTTAGGAGATTAAGAACCCTAGACTCAAGGACCTCTGAGTGCTGTCAAGTAGAAATAACACTTTTTTTTTTTTTTTGTACTAGGGATTGAACTCAGCCATTCTACCTCCGGGCCACAGTCCTCACCTCTTTTTATTTTTATTTTTTTAATTTTGAAACAGGATCTCACTTAGTTGCCAAGGGTCTCACTAAGTTGTGGAGGCTGGCCTGGAACTTTGTGGTCCATCCAAGTACTGGGATTACAGATATGTGCCGCTGTACCTGGTGTAATCATACTACATTTGACTCTCTCAGTCTCCACGATGCCTATTTCATTCCTTTCTTCTCTTCCTCCTTCCTCATGTCCAATCCATGACTTCCATGTCACTAAAAGAATAGAAGCATTCAGAAAGAATTCCCATAATCCCCCACCACACTGCCTCACCCAGCTTGGCCTGTGCAGTTAAACCATGGCCTTTTTTCTATGAATGAGGATTGACTTTGTTCCTAGGTTAGCCTGACCTGCCACATGTGCATGGTCTCATGCCTCCTCTCTACTCAGACGTGTCTAGAACTGTCCTCCCCACTTCTGCACTATCAAGCATCCATTCCTCTTTCTAAAGACAGAAGAAGAAAGCTCTGCTCACTTCACTTCCCTCTCGTTATTTCTGATTCTCTTCAGAGGTATGTCTATTTACCCAGTCCTCCCACATCTCATCTTTTGATTGTACACCAATGGAGCATTCATCCTACCTCTCCCCTCCACCAAAACTACACCGCCCTTGTCAAGGTCATCCACGGCCAACCTCGCTAACTCTGTGGTGGCCCTTCAGTCCTCCTCCTGCTCCACGGTGGTCTTCTTCACCGCCTTCCTGAACACCAGGTCTGGTGTTCTCTTTCCTCAGTGCACTCCTTCGTGCCTTTCTTGGCCACTTCTCTTCATTTTCCTCACTTAACCCAGGGTATTCCAGGCCCAGTTTTTAAAGCCTCCTTTCTATATCCTCTCTCATTTCTTTGGTGACTGCATCTCTTCATATTGAGGTAAGATAGAAGAAATAAAAGAAATAGGTAGAAAGGATACAAACAGGGAAGAAAAGAGACACTGTAACTTTAAATCTAAAAACTCCATGAACACTCTTACCTCCACTCACTCCCCAGGCCTGTCTCCCTTCAGGTCTGAATTCTTAAAAGATCCAATAAATCTCAGAGCACTGTAAGTCCAGTTCATTAGGGCTTATATACCTTATTAGCTTACATAATCCATTTGTAGACTAATCAAAAGAAATCGAGAGAAAGATATTGTTGAAAGCCTAATACTACGGGCACAGTCCGAGTGCTATCCATCAACTAGAGATGTCAACCCGAAGATTCCAAGAAGAACCAGACCATTATCACCTTTGCTGTGCTTCGCAATCAAAGGAACCAAGCTCATTAAGCTGAGGCCAACCCCTGTGCCTCTCACGCTCTGGGCCCTCTGTGGAATCAGCCCTTGTCCCTTGACAATATGACTTTAATATGTTTTTAATTAGCAAGAACTTTGCACTTATGTCTCTAACCTAGGACTTTCCCCTAAAAATCACAGGGAACATCCATTCAACCATTCGGCTTCTTTTTGCTCTGTGTGAAATGAACATCTCAAGCTGTCAGAAACAAGCAAACAAACAAAAAACCCTTACAATTCGTTCATCTTCTGATCTTCACAAATGAGAACGAAATGCTCTGGGATACTTAGACCACAAATCTCAAGTCCATTCACTACTGTTTTTCTCTCATAAGCAATAATCATCCTGTTAGCAATAGTATCTTCTTGACCTTGAATATATTTCAAACCCTGATGACTGCTTAGTTTGCTACATTTTCTTTTCGACCCTGCCCAAATCACTGTTCTCTGTTCCAGGGGTGTTTGCAGTAGACTAGTATGTAGACTAGTATGGCTTTCTGGCTCCTGCCCTGCCTGTCACAATGTAGCATCCAGTGGCCCTTCTAACGCTGCGTCACTACTTCTAAGTGGCGATTTAAGTGTGTGTGTGTGTGTGTGTGTGTGTGTGTGTGTGTGTGTCTAGAGATTGAACCCACAGTGTTCTACTTCCGAGCTACACTCTCATACCTTTTATTTTTTATTGTGAAACAGGGTCTCCCTAAGTTGCTGAGGGTCTCACTGAGTTGCTGAGGCTGACTTCAAACTTGTGATACTCTTATTTTGGTCTCCCAAGTACTGGAATTGCAGGCCTATGCCACTACACCCAGCTTTAATTTTTTTGATGATTTAGCACTTCAGAAATCAATATGAAGCATTGCATCTTACAATCTCCACCAGGTATAGTTCTTAGCACAAAATCCTATAGCAATCTGCCATCCCTATCTATTAAAACTAAAATCTTTACTGAAATATGTACCTAATAGCCAGTCATATAATAGCTATTGTCTAAATGTTTAATGAATAAAAAAAATGACTTCTTTTGTCGGGATTTTAAATTCTGTGAGATCATGCATCAAGCTTCATCAAGAATAGAATTTGTTGATTTGTTTTTCATGTCTTTGGTTGTCTTGCTTTTTAAAGTTTTGTTTGTTAGCTTTATTTATTTAAGGGAAGAAGCAATCATAAATTTAAGCATATAAAATAAACATAAGTATAGGCATTCCATCAACAAACATGTTTGAAATATTATTTTGAGGCTAGCTCTAATATTGCATCCTGGGGAGACACATCTCTTATTAGGCAAGAAAGGGAAGGAGCAGATGGTCTAAGTGCAGAAATATATATGTTTATTTTGGGTAGTTAAGATAAGGTGGGTCTGATTCACATTATATTTCAGTAATGCCTATCATGTGTGAGTTCAGGGATAGAGATTTCACTCTGTATATGAATGCCAGGAGGAATCCCAAAGGAGCCAGCTGAACAGAGGCCACCCCTTGAGGGGTGCAGCCTTGCACAAGAGCCCCTGTGCAGGAGTGTGAGTTCATTTCTCTGAGAACTTGCCTTTATCACAACTTGGATATCTCATGCTCAGCAAACTGATTCCCTTCATTAGGGTTTCTCTGCCTCTGCAACACTGACATTTTCGATGGAATAATTATTTGCTGTGGGGTTGACCATGCGTTTAAAATCTTTAGGAGAATTCAGCCAGAAACAGTCGTGCACACCTGTAAACCCAGCACATGGGAAGCCAACAAAGGAGGATCCCATTTTGAGGCCAGTCTCAGCAAATTTAGCAAGACCCTGGTTCAAACAAATAAATAAGTAGGGCTGGGGGTGCATCATGGAGTTAGAATTGCCCTGGGTCCAATTCCCAGCACCATATACATACAGAAAAAAAAACATTTAGTAAAAGTCACAGCACTTTCATCCCCACCCATTCCATTGTGACAATCAAAATGGTCTCCAAAATTGCCAATTATCTTCTGCAGGACAAAAACCTCTAAGCCTAGTCTCAGCAAATCTTTTCACACTCACTTTAACAGAGTATTCATTTTATAATTTAATGGGCACATAATAACTACACATATGCATTTCGGGATTATGATGTAATCTTTTGATGCATGTATGCAATGAGAAATGCTCAAGTCAGAGAAATTAGCATTTCCATCTCCTTGAACATTGAACATTTGTGTTAGGAGCCTCTGAATTCCTACCTTCTAGTCCTTTATAAAATAAAGAAAAAACTACCTCATGCTATTGTCTCTCTACTGTGCTATAGAACACTAGAAGTTATGTTTTTTTAGGATTCTGAGAAAGAAAGGAGAGAGAGAAAGAGAGAGAGAGAGAGAGAGAGAGAGAGAGAGAGAGAGAGAGAGAGAGAGAGAGAGAGAGAGAGATACATTACCAGGAAAATAACTTCTAAAGATTCAATGTTTTTATTTTGTAAATAGCTAGGGAAAATAAGGAAAACACACAGTATTCACTATTTCCTAGTGTTTATTACTCATCCAAGATGAACTAACAATACTCCAGTGATATTAAAATGGTACCCAAGGCCATTGAATATGACATTGAATTAAGCTTTGAAAATATTCCTAGTAACACATTTAATTAACTAGGATACTTGGTTTATATTAAATCTACATCAACTAATATTAAAAACATATATATTGAGGCTTAACAGCTTCAGGAGGGCTCAGTATCTGATTGTGGTATTTTTCATTTCAATGTACAGGTTCATTGAATCTTTCAAATTGAGCATTGGGGACTAGAACATTACTAATGATTTGGAAAGGGAAGTGGGGAAAATTAAGTTCTTGTGTAACAATGTTTATACTCTAAGGGATGTTTATAATGAGCTATGAAGAGGTTGGTGGCCTTGCTTCATTGATTGCAGTATTCTTTTTAAAATGTCTGGGTCTCCTCTCCTTACACAAGTGCAGGATGACGGTAGAGACAGCATAGCTACATGGAGCTGTCTTCCCTACTTCTAGGATTGCCTTCCTCTCTGGAAAGGTCAGCTACATGCCACCAAGGCCATCCCTTTTTTCTTCTGAGCTTGAAAGAGGCAGAGCAGGCCAGGACCTGGAAGGGATTTACCTGCTGTATGTGGAGTGTGGCAGGCACTGGTCAGGGAGCTGGGAGAGAACCATACACGGAAGATGGTGGTGGATGCAGACAAGCACTCCCTAATGTTTCATCCAACAAATGTGATATGGCTACGTGTGTAGGATGATGGTAAGAGTCAAATGGCAGGGTGTGAACCCTCCCACAGCAGAACTCTGCATTGTTTTGCTTAGTTGCACAACTTCATCAGATTCAAATCCTTCATGTATTATCATCAACTGCTCCTTTACAGTTCCTTGTGTATTAGTAGCAAAGCCCTGACACCATTCTTAGCACTCACACCCTTACTCTGATCTTCCTCTCTTCCACTGGGTACCTACCTGGATGAGAACTAAGCCTGGATCACTCCCAAGACCCTGTAGCACCACACATGGTCCAGAGAGACAGAATCCTGAACAGCATCATCCTGAATATTGACATCTTGAAAGAGCCAAATCCTTAATGTCTAAAACCCTGAAAATCACAATCTCAACTGATTAAAAATATCAAATGTAGCTGAGTGTGATGGTGCACACTTTGAATCCTAGTGCTTAGAAGACTGAGGTAGGAGAATTACAGGTTCTAGGACAACCTCAGTAAGTAGTGAGACTCTCATAAAACTTTTTCAAAATAAAAATAATACAGGGCTGGGGATGTAGCTCAAAGGTAGAATGCCCCTGGGTTCAATCTCCAGGATCACAAAAATAAATAAATGAATAAAAATATTGAATGTTGAAATCCTAAAAGTCAAAATCTCCCAAACTGCAGGCAATCCCCATTGGAACAACAATAACAAAAGGCATATAAGAGAAGGAGAAAACTGAATTCTGGGAAGGGATTAGGGACTAGTGCCTTTTGGCTTTGTGCAGGATTCTTGGGCCCTGTTAGGTAGGCATGTTTGTGAAGGTGTTTCCAGATAGAGCAGTGTGCGAGTGTGAGTGGACTAGGTGGGGACGATCCTCCATCAGCCTGGGTGGGCCCATCCAATAAGTCAAGTGCTTCCACAGAGCAAACACAGAAGAAAACTAGTCTCTGGATCGCTGGGACAGAGTTTTCTTCTGCTCTTTTGGATGTCAGAATTCCAGGTTCACTGGCCTTTGGACTCCAGAGCTTATACCATCAGCCCCTGTAATTTGCTTTATGCATGTTTTTGTAAATTTGCTTTCATGAAAGCACATCATCATAGGTTGGCTTTGTGTGGCACACAGGAGCATTATACTAGTTAGTGCATACAAGTATTGAAATGACTTCAATACGTTGGTATTTTTGTACGTCTTTGTGAAAGAAATTTCTCAAGGTCATGGCTCACTGGGTGACTGTGTATGTGGTGGTTGACCCTTTGTGAGTTTTGGTCAATTTTATCAAAAGACTTAGGTTTTCTATTATGATATTTCAGAGGACCACATTCACAAAACTAGATGCACACAGCTACCAACCGTAGTGATATGCATTTATACATCTTGCTTTTTACCTATTTCTTTATAAATATGGCTTGTAACTATTATACACTGTTGCAAGTATAGCTGAGTGTTTACACTTGCCTATTTTATTGTATAAAGCTGACCATAAAGCCAGATGTCGTGGCACATGCCTGTAATCTCAGTACTTGGGAGGCTGAGACAGAAGAATTGAAGGCTCAATTCCTGGCTTAGCAACTTAGTGAGAACTTCAACAACTTAGCAATAACTGTTTCAAAATTAAAAAGGAGGGCTAGGGATACAGCTTGGAGGTAGAATGGCATTGGGTTCAATCTCCAGTATCAAAAAAATAAAAGTTGCCTATGAAATATTTTGTCATGCTTTTATGTTTCTGTAAGGGATAAAGACAATATTTTCAATTGAACTAGCAAATTACGTAGAAGTGCATGCCTTTCCATTTTGTAACTGTAGTTTAAGCATTCATTTGTACCTGTAGCGTGGTTATCTATTTTGTAACTTGTGTACATTTGTCTGTATGTTCCACTTGTAGACTTTTCTTGAATGTCAGCCATCTTAGCTCATATGACTTCTGGTTGACCAGATTGTTCCAGAGCTTTAAACTTTGTTTCAAAACCCTAGCATATCTTAGAAGTAAGCCAATCCTGCAGAATTGTGCTTTAAACCTTGCTTCCTTGTTGAAACTTTATTTCAGAATTTCTGTCTTAGAGAATAGCCAATTGCTCAGAGTTGTGACCCCAAACCCTCACCGATCAGGTCAAGGGGCAGGATTGCATCAGGAATTAAAACAGAACAGACTGCCAGCTCAGTGTGCTTGCTCACCAGACATTTTGTCAGTTGCACACCCTTCTACAGAAGTAAATTGCCTTGCCAAGTTACTTTAGACTTATTTGCGGCTACCCTAGAATTCGTTTCTAACATTTCTCAGGTAATTCTCCTTTAAAAATGTAAATGAATATCTAAAGAATTTTAAAAGTGTTGGTTTTTTTTTTTAATTATATTTTTCCTATTTTATACTTGAAGGCTTTAGATGTAGAATTCAGCACTGTGATCTTTGGGCCTCTGTCTTTTGGGATTATGGACCACACTGAGACTCTGACAAGCTACAATTACTTTAAAAAAAATAAAACAGTGCTTATAGGATTTTTCTCCTAATTAAAAGTGAAACCATATTTTTGTGTGTGTGTGTGTGTGTGTGTGAATATATTCCTATATATTTTGTAACTGATGTTGTTACCTCCCTACTTTCTACACGCAGGCTCTGGATGGGATCGATGTGGTAATCTGCAGGTATGGCCGCTCTGCAAAGGCATCCAGGCATACTTGCACCTGCCTGCCAATCAAAAGACAAGACCTAAATTGTCTTCTTTCTTTCTTTCCTTTAAAAAAATAGAATTATCCATTGCTTTGGATTCAGTATAACTTACTGATGCTTGACATCATGATGGCAGAGAATCAGAAAAGGGTAAAAGCAATCAGAAAAAAAAAATGAAGAAATACAAAAGGCACTTAATGCATTGTTCAAAAAGGATTGTGATTTCCACATCTTAACACCAAGATAAATGTCCCTAATGTACATGTATGTGTTCTCCAGAAAAATAAAACCAAAAGAATGTAAATGGATACATACAGATAAATAAGAGGGAATTCATTGTGAGAATTAGTGCTGGTGATATGGGAGGCTGAAAGGCCTCACTGTATGTTTTAAGGAAGATGTAGGCCCAGGGAAGCTGGCAGTGTAATTTGGTCAGAGTTCAATGATTTCAGAACAAGGGGAGGGAAAGGGTAGGACTGTTAGATGCAGAAAGCCTGAGGAAATGAGAGTTCCTGGGCTTACTCCCAGGGCCCAGAGGCCTGACAACCTGGTCCTCTGGTACAGAGAGCAAAGCCACCTTTCCTCCTCCTTTTTGTTCCATCCAGGCCCTCAGTGGATTCAATGTTTCCTACCCACATTGGTTAGAATAGATCTTCTCTACTCAGTCTACTGATTCAAATGCTAACTTCTTCTAGAATCATCCTCACCTAGACACCCAGAAATGATGTTTTACCAGCTATCTCAGTACCCTTAACTCAATCAAGGTGGCATAAAATTAGCCATTAGAGTAGGATTCTGAGAAGTGCCAGTCCACTTTAAGATCTATCTACTTTTTGCTAAGACTCATTTCTCTTGCTTATTTGTTTGTTTTCTTTGGTTCTGGGGTTCGAACCCAGGAGCATTCTACCTCTGAGCTACACTCTAAGCTTTTTTTCTTTTTTCTTTAATTTTGGAACAGGTCTCTCTAGGTTGCTGAGAGTCTTGCTAAGTTACTGAAGCTGTCCTCCAACCTTCGATCCATTTCAGCCTCCAAAGCACTAGAATTACAGTCATAAGCAACCATGCCCAGCTCTTGCTTATTCCTTTAACCTGAAGCTCTTTTTACTAAACCTTTGGATAAAACTCAAAATAGCCACATCATCAAGTTGACTCATGTTTGTTCCTTTTGGTTCTGGTATTAGGATACAAATTTTAATGAGTAGAGAAGTCCTCAATTTTGTCTCTGAGTCTTTTTCTTCCCATAGTTTCAGAGCCCAGTAGAGTACCTCTTAAGCACACCTGACCAAAAGTGCATGAGAAAGGGTAGTGGGACAGAAGGCACCCCACTGCTCAGTTTTCAGACCACCTAGACAAGCCAGCCAAGAGTGGTGCCACACGCCTGTAATTCTAGTGCTTTGAGGCTGAGACAGGAGCGTTATCAGTTCGAGACCAGCCTCAGCAACTTGGTGAAACCCTGTTTCAAAATATAAAATAAAATAAAAAGGGCTAGGGGTGTAACTCAGAGATAGAATGCCCTTGGATTCAATCCCTAATACCATACCATAAGAAAGAAAGAAAGAAAGAAAGAAAGAAAGAAAGAAAGAAAGAAAGAAAGAAAGAAAGAAGGCAAGGCACTTAGACCTTGTGTCTGCCCATCTGTCTTTTTTGTATTTAAAAAAAAAAAAAAAATATATATATATATATATATATATGAATATACACACACACACAAAATAAATAAATAAATTATATAAAATAAAATAAAAAGGTCTGGGGTGTAGCTAGGAAGTAGAAAGCCCCAGGATACAACCCCCAGTACCAATCAATCAATCAATCAATCAATAAACAAACAAAAAACAGGGAAATGTTTGGAACTGATCTTCTTGTACCCCTGTGACTGGGAAGATATGGAACTCCCCCCTGGCTCCTAAACTGTGTTCCCCTTTGTATTCTTAGCCTCTGTGGCCAGAGGCATGAAAAGCCATGGCAGATACAGATTACTGTGGGGTGCCCTTGTGGCTGAATTCAAGATCTTTCACATCATGAAAGGAATTTAGCATTTAACTGACTTTCCCTAACAAGTGGTGTTGAAGTGGCACACACATAGTCACATTCCCCTTTAGATGGCAGCCTTTCATCTCTGTATTTATAATCACGTGGCCCTCTGTTTCTATGGCAACCAATGAAAGAGGATCATTGCTGGCAACCAATGTTAAAATGACTGTCCCTCCAGCATTAAATCCTGTCAGGATGCAATCAGGACCTGGTAGCCCCAGAGCTTCCTATTTAGTCAAAATTTTGGAATTTTGAAGATCAGAATACACACAGAATTTTGAATGTATATATATGTGTGGTACTGGGGATTGAACTCAGGGGCATTCTACCTCCAAGCTACATCCCCAGCCCTATTTTTATTCTTTATTTTGAAACAGGGTCTCACTAAGTTGCCGAGGACCTCACTAAGTAGCTGAGGCTGGCTGTGAACCTGCAATTCTCCTGTCTCAGCCTCCCAAATACTGGAATTACAAGCATTTGCCACCACACCCAGCTTTCTTTTTATTTTTATTTTGAAATAGGATATCTTTAGGTTGCTGAGAGTCTCACTAAGTAGCAGAGGCTGGCCTTGAACCTGTGATTCTCTTGTTTCAGCTTCCCAAGAACTCAGATTATAGGTGTGTACCACTGGATAGAATGCCCCAGTACTGAAAAAAAAAAAGAAAAGATGGCAAAGGATGCAGATATTTCACAAGCTTAGTTGATAGAGCCGAGGCAGGATTTCAGAGGACTAGCTCTGATCTTAAAAGACATTCTACTGAGGGTAAAAGGCTGCTAAACAGCCTCACATGCCAGGGTAGGCTTTCATGAGAGGTCAAGAGATGCAGCAAACCTCCCCATTATTTTAAGAAGTTTTCCCAGCCCCTGAGCTGTCAACACTGGGGCAGACCCTCCACCAGCAGGATTCTGACTCCCTGAAAGCTCATATGATTGTTAGCATGTTTTAGCAATGAAGTTTTTAATAAAGGTATGTGTGTTGCTTAGTGCCCAGCCTCTCTCTGGTTCTTTGGGAGTCATATGACTTATCCCAGGTGTTTGTGACCTTCCTGCCTTACAATCCATGGTTGTGCCGCTCCTCCTCTGCTGCTCCAGGTGGGGCCTGTATGAGTCCCCAGGTGTCGGGAGCCAGCCCTCGAGACGATCGGGGGTCCCTCGTTAGGTGGGGATGGAGAAGAGGTCGTGAGAATATGCTCACATCCAATGCAGTGTTGGAACATATCTGTTTAATTCATGTCAGTCACCGTTTCTTATAGTATCTCTTACAACAAGGTATACAGAACAGGAATTTTTACAGACTTGTTTTTTTCTAAAGTTGAGTGGGTACATCTTTAACTAGAAAAGCTATTCCCATAGTATAGTACTTGATGGGATAAGAAAACAGCAAAGGTTACAGAATACAATATGTATATAAAAATTCTTTTAGTACGAAAACAGTGTTAAATGTTAATGATGGAAACTCTATTCATTAGATTAAATCTTCACTATTTGCTCAGCTCCTGTCGGGTAGCTAGAAAGTAGTTAATAAGTGGTGAGGCAAGGGGGAGGTGTTTCAGAGAGAGAGAAACTGTCTTAAAACTTTCTTCACTCACAGATAAAAAATAGTACACCTAAGTTCCTTTGATTTGTATCTAAGCTTGCAAAATTCAATTCCTGATGTTCGTAGAGGGTTAATGAATATCTCTGATTCGAGCTGAGGCATTGTTCTTTTCACAATCCGTTTAGCCATCCTGTGTCTCTAAGAGATTTTTGTTTATAATTAATGTGAAAGCAAAACCCAAAGCAGCCCAAATTTCCAGAATATAATAATGCAAAGTGGGAAATGCCACGAGTTCTTTCTTTTGGAAACGCCTGCCTTGCAGGATTCCAGTGGGCCGAGCCATGCTCAAGGCCCAGCTATTAGGATGACGTCGCACCCAGGTTCTGCAGCACATTCTCTGCTGTTCACAATGGGAAATTATCCCACCCTGGATGTGGGTTTCCTGGGTGCTCACACTGGGCTGTTGCCTGTGGAGGAGGCTGCAGCAGTACCGTATGCACTGTACAGTCCCCTCTCCCTGTTGTTGTTCCTCCTCTCTCTCTTGTTTCTCTCAGGTTCACTTCCTTAAAATTCAATACCAAGAACAAAATATTATAAACAGTATATATATTTTTTACATTCTACGAGAAATCCTACCTGGAAAAGACAATAATTTATTTTCACAGTCAATAAAAGAAGACACACACAATGCAACCCCAATCAGGAGAATTTGTATTGTGAATCTGACTGCAAACATTGCTGGTCAATTGAGAGAAGAAATGCCTTGATGTAGGAGAACATCATCTGCAAGTCATCTGCAACTTTTAGGAAAATAGCAACACATTCACTCTTTTGTTTTTGTTTTTGTTTTTTAGCCACCAAGCAGAAGATGTAAGGAGGAAGAGCAATGTGCTAGCACGTTGAAATTCTTCTATGTTCTAGTCTTAGTGCTAGATGCCTTGGTCTTCATATAGTCAGTCATTCCATTGAATCTTCACCATGCCCTGCTTGGTTGGGTTATTTATAACTTTTTTTGCAGATGAAAAACATACAAAGAGATTTAACATCTTATCCAATGTCATCTAGTTTATAAATGTGTGTGTGTACACTGGGGATTGAACTCAAGAGGTACTCTGCCTCTGAGCTACACCCTGACTCCTCTTTATTTTATATTTTGAAACAGGATTTCATTAAATTGGTGAGGATCTCGCTAAGTTGCTGAATCTGGCCTCCAACCTGTGATCCTCCTGTCTCAGCCTCTCAAGTACTGGGATTAAAGGCATGCATCACCATACTAGACCTTTTTTTTTTTTTTACAATGTTTTATTTTGAGACAGGGTCTTGCTAAGTTGCTGAGGCTGCCCTTGAGCCTACAATCCTCCTCTCTCAGCCTCCCAAGTACTAGGATTGCAGGCATGCACCCTATCCCCAGTACCGAAACTATTTTGAAATAAACTACCATTGCACATGGTTTTCCTCCTCCATCCTGGGTGCTGCTTAGACATTATATAGAAAAATAGGAGTTTCTCCTGAAAATTCACATTGCAATTCTCTCTACGAAAACCTTTTTGCACAGATGGGTGACCTGGCTCATTATGGATCAAACAATAGCAGTGTGTATATCTTCAGTGAAGGCCGTAGGAAGTGAGAATGTGCCAGCTTCCTTAACACCACTACTAACAGAGTTCTTAATTAACCTGCCAATAAAGTCAGTAAGGAGATTCTTGTCACTTTAGAAATGGGACTTACTTGATCACTACTTCCTCTGGGACATTTTTCCAATTCATGCTCCTGGATCCTGGATGATAATGATGATGATGATGATGGTGATGGTGATGATGATGATGATGATGATTATTATTATTATTATTATTATTATTATTATTATTATTATTAGTGCTGGGGATTGAACCCAAGGGTGTTTGACCTCTAAGTTATATGCTCAGCCTCATTTTATTTTGAAGCAGGGTCTCACTAAGTTGCTAAGGGCCTCACTAAGTTGCTGAGGCTGGCCACAAACCTGAGATCCTCCTGTCTCAGTCTCCCGAGCATTGAGATTACAGATGTGGGCCACCACACCCAGCTACACTTTTGGAAATTTGATATTGAATTCTAAGACATTTCTGTAGCCGTGCGCTTTTCCTTATGCTTTTACAGTTGACCACATTTTTCTTATGTATCAACTCATTCAAGCCTGTGATAATATTAAGTCATAGAAACTGGGCATGATGGCCTGCACCTGTAATTACAGTATTTGGGAGGCTAAGACACAAGGATCGTAAGTTTGAGATCAGCCTCAGCAACTTAGTGAGACCCTGTTTCAAAGTGAAAAATATAAAAAGAGCTGGGGATATGGCTCAGAGGTAGGATACCCCTGGGTTCAGGCTCCAGGATAGATAAGATGGATAAGATGATGATTATAGATAGATGATTAGATAGGTAGATAGATAGATAGATAGATAGATAGATATAAACATTTTTATTTTTCAGATTAATAAATGGGAATTCTGAGAATTGTGGCAATTTGCACAGAATCACATAAGTAGTTAAGAGTAGAGACAGAACTTGAACTCATGTCTTTGACCTTCGTTCATTCTGGCCCCTCCCCTATTCTTATCCATTAAATGCCATGAGCCTCTGCATATTGCAGAGACTATTGGAATATAGTCAGAATTCTTGGTAGTACCGCATCTTGTTCTCCAGGAGGAAAATGCAATGGAACCAACACCTTCCAGTGCTGAGGTTAATGCTACCCCTTGCTACCAGCCATGCCCTGGCTCTGCCTGAGCTTTCCTTTACTCATAGCCAAATTAAATAACTAAAGCTATTTGATCCTATTTTGTTTCCTACAGCAAAATCTTATATTGGCTGTGAAAGGTGAATCCAGATGTTTACTTTTGAGTTTGCATCTAAAGGTATCCCAAACCCTAGGATACAGAGCACTGTCTCATTCTCTTCATATCTGCATGCTATATACCTTCAGATTTTCATACACACAACACATTTGCTCATTTATGTCTTTATATGTGAAGCTCATCTCATGAAGAAGGAACCAGAATCACTAAGCTACCAACTTCGTGTTCCATTTCTACATTGAAAAGTAGCTTCTCCATTAAATGGCAAATCCTTCATCTCAAAGGTTGAATAGTACAGCACTTTAAAAAAAAAAAAAAAAGAAAGAAAGAAAGAAAGAAAAAGACTTCCAACTGATTACATTTAAGGGGCTGGAAAAAGGCCGCTCCCAGAATATCTACAGGCTGAAGGCCGCGATGTATTTTTGTTTGATACTGAATTGGAAACATTTCCACTCCTGCTCTATTCTTGCCTCTTGTAATCAGGCCTCGTGGGGATACAGACACAGAAGTGTGGACGCCTCAGAAGCACAGAGCCTGACCAGGACCATGCCGAGCCATGACCCTCATTATCACCGTCAGCTCAGGCCGAGGGGGCCTCCTGCTCAGATCCTGTCTGAGGACAAACACACAAGACTAAACATTGCTTTCCAACATTATTTTGCTGTTGAAAACTCTTTCCTGAGAAATGATTGCAAAAATGAGAGTAAGCGGTCCTTCAGCCTTCAGTCTTACAGAAACAGGTGACCACCTCTTTAAGAGCTTTGTCAGATTCCTCACCTCTGACACTCACAGCATGCTGCAGCCTCTCTCAGCCTCCCCAGTCTCCCTGCCTCCCTTGGCCCCATCTCCCCCCTGAATACATCTCCCATTGCCTCCAGGGCTTCTTTTCTCTTCTTTTTTGTCCTCCGTTTCTTTAATATCAATCTCAACACTCGACTTTTTAATCTCTGTCTTTTAAAAATCTCTTCTCCCAAATGATCAGGGTAGAAATAGTGCTTGACCACATGCCAAGTATAGCTGCTTTTCACCAGCAGCTCATTTTCAAGAGCGATCACAGGGATGGGAGCATTTATGGCCCAGTTTGCGTCAGAGCTCCTTGCTGGCCACTGGTCCACGTGTATGTAGGCCAGCTTTAGCGGTTGCCGGAATGTGTTTAGCTATGGAGGTGACTCCAAAACTTGCTTGTCTAACCCTGACCTCCTTGTGTCAGCTTCAATATTTAATATTCAACTACCCCTCTAATGTTTTGAATTGTATGTCACATTTTTCCCATGAATTGTCCTTAGAGGGGCAGCCATGGTATGGTATATCACAGGAATTCCAAGAAATCAAGTAAAAATTAGTTGGTCCTGATACCAAATAAAACCTGGCAATAACCAGTCAAGAAACAAGAGCTGGCCATGTCTGAGGAAGGACCAAGATTTCAAATCACCTATTTTAAGGCCTGGTGCAAATTCAGATGCATCCCCAAGTGGCCCCACAGCGAAGGGGGTTTGTTTAGCTGGTGCAGTGGATTGAGCAGCAGGAACTCTTAGTAACAGGAAGATACCACGAGACTGGTCAGGCAAGAGGTGAAGTCTGAGGCAGAAGAAACTAAAAGCAAGAAGAGTCCTGGGATGAAAGGTAACGGAGACTTCACAAAGGCCCCGTTGAGAAGAGATCTCAAAAGTGACCACTAGACCCAGCACAGACCTAGGATAAGAGCACCACATTCCACTCCAGGAAGACAGTCAGGTAAATGGAGCACTCTGTGGTCAGGGGATGTGGAGGCTGGGAAAGAAATGACTGCTGAGGGCTGGAGGTCCAGGTTTTTCGTAGCTCAGAGACTAGACAGGGAACAGTCACCAGATTTCTTTTATGCCTTTGGCCATGATAGGCAGGTGCTAGGTGAGCAGGGTCCCATTCAAGTTCAACCTGCTGAACTGAGTCTCCCAGATAAGATTCCTGCAGCCAGACATCTCTCTACCACTCCTTTTTTTGTTTGTTTGTGTTTTTTGTTTTTTGTTTTTTGATACTGGGGTTAAACCCAGAGGGAGTCTACCTCTGAGTGACACCCCTGGCACTTCTTTTAAATTTTTTGTTTTGAAACAGAGTCTCACTGGGTTGCTAAGAGTCTTGCTATGTTGATGAGGCTGGCCTCAAACCTGCAATCCTCCTGTGTCAGCCTCCCAGTAATATAGGCATGCCCCATCATGCCCAGCTTTCTCAATGTCAGACATCTTGTATGAAAGCTGTTAGATTCAACTTTCTTCACCTTTCAGTTGGTTATATCTAAGCCATTACTAAGTCCTAGTAATTTGCTTTTGTTTTATGATTAGTACTTTAACATCTTTCCCAAGATGTTTATAACCATGTTAGTTGAGCATTTCGTCTTTCAGCTAATCCATCATCCACTTAACAATTCTCTGTCTCTCTCTCTGTTCTCTCCATCAATCCATCTGGCACCATACTATATTATTATTACTATTATTATTATTATTATTATTATTATTATCATTATTATTATTTGGTGCTAGGGATTGAACCCAGGGCATTCTACTTCTGGGCTATACCCCAGGCCCCACCCCATTTTTAATTTTTAAAATTTGAAACAGGATCTCACTAAGTTCCTGAAGGACTCACTACATTGTTGAGTCTTGCCTTGAATCTGTGATCTTCCTGTCTCAGCCTCCCAAGTACTAGGATCACAGGCATGTACCACCATGTCCAGCTTCCTCTCTCTCTCTCTCTCTCTCTCTCTCTCTCTCCTCTCTCTCCTCTCTCTCTCTCTCTCTCTCTCTCTCTCTCTCTCTCTCTCTCTCTCTCTTTCCTTCTCCCTCTCCGTTCAACAAATACAAATATTTGTTGTCTAAATTGCACCTGTCACTATGTGGGCTAAGGATATAGTAACCTGATTGGACTTACAATCTTCTCAGGTACAAAGACATTGATCAACAACTCTTGACAATAAACATCATGTTGCACCTGTGATACAAGCTATGAAGAGGATGCCTGGTTGGCAGCTCAATGCGCTTTAGCTGTGTGACTTCGGATGAGCTTCCTGATTTCTAATCATTCCACTCTCTCTTCTGTGACAATCCTCAAATTCTCAGCATCATCTACAAAATAAAAATCTAAATCCCATAACTCAGCATTGAGCCATTCCACGATCTGCTCTCATCTCCCACCCAGTCTTAACAAAATTATCTCCTTGAAGGCTCATCCACCCAGTATGAATAATTCCTGCTTCTTTCCACCTTCTAACCTGTGCCTATGTCTTATCCATTGTTCAGACAGTTTTGCACTTGGATTCCCCCTCACCGAGGCTTCCCCCAGCCTTCCCTCACTTGCTAGGTTCTTTCTCACCTCTCTCTCAACTGTTCTTGATGCTCAGCCTAGCATTTACTGTCTGTTCCACTACTCTAGTGATTTCTATATCCACCTCTCTTGTTAACCGATATTTCAAGTTTCTCTTGCTGCATCTTGGTAATTGAGTATTACTGGGGATCCTATTTTGTGTTCATTAATTTCTACCAGAGCACCTAGTTTCATGGCAAGTGTGTAATAAATATTTTTCCTAATAAATAAATGTATCTGGATGCAGTGGTGCATGCCTGTAACCCCAGCACCTGGGAAGCTGAGACAGGAGGATCACAGGTTCCAGACCAGTCTTAGCAGCTTATCAAGACCCTCACCAAATTAGGGAGATCCTGTTTCAAAATAAAAAAACAAAAGTAGGGCTGAACACATGGCTTGGAGGTAGAGTGCCCCTGGTTTCAATTCCTAACATCTAAAATAAATTGATAAATATTCTCCTTTTAACTCAGAAGCCTTCTAACTCTCCTGTCTGCTATTGTATTCAACGTGTTCCACACAGTGATCAGTTCCACTTTCCTGATTCATAGGACAGCACTTTGAGCTGTCTCTCTCTGATAGGAATGGGTGTGAGTCCATTTACACTTTCATGAGGTTTCCTCTGTGACCAGTGAAAAGGATCTGCATAGTGTCCTCCCAAGGTCAGAACTTCTGAAAAAAAGGCATTTGCTTCTATAGAGCTAACTGAACATAATGGACTTTAAACCCATCACCTTGGCCTCTTTAACAGAAGGCATTAACCATCAGAGACACGTGGGCCCACATCTACTTCTGTTTGGTTCAGTTATTTTCAATAGAAATGAGTCCACTTTAAGATATGCTCCTAGATATACTCAAAATAGGAGATATCTTTTCTCTTCTTCCAGTCCATTCCAGTATTATTATACGCCATGTAACAGTTTAGCCCCAGCACTCCTATAGAACCTAGAAATATTCTTATATAGGATACAGGGCTAAGTCTAGTCCATGAGCACCAAGGGAAGGGGTGTAAAGTCTTTGAGGGGGACAATAAATACTTTTTCTTTGCTTCTTTTTCCTTTTTAATATACATTTATTGGTGCATTGTAATTATATATCATAATGAGGTAGTGATAGGAATATACATGCACACAGCTTTGTTCTGAACAATTAAGCAGTTAGACAAAGGGAAATAGCTGCCAAATATAATCCTTTTACTGATAAAGCCTGGATAGAAAGAAATGGCTTGAATATGCGGGCATCCAGCCTTCCAACTATAGAGCCCGCATGAGGCCGACTTAGACACCTTGTAAAGGCCGTGCTGGTCAGGGAAGTGCTGCACACCCTGAGCCACACTGGATACGCAGCTAGGGCAGAAACTATCTCGGGAAGTGAACCATTGAATCTGGCAGGAGAGGAAGCAAATGAGGCTGTTCATTCCTTCTACATTTTTCAATCACATTAGACACACCATAGCCCCTAGGCAGAAAGGTGCAGAAAGAAGCCAGGAAGTTTTTCTTTGTTTTATTTTGTTTTCACCTTATTTTTTATTGGCACATTATAATTATACACAATAGTGAGATTCATTGTGACATATTCATACATGCACATAACATAATTTGCTCAATTCCATTCCCCAACACTTCTGTAGTTCCCTCTCTTTCTCCCTTTCCTGGTCCCCTTCCTCAGCCTACTTATTTCCATGAAGTACCTTTTTTTTTATCTCTAGCTTCCACAAAGGAGAGAGAACCCTTGGCTTTCTGGGTCTGGCTTATTTTGCTTAACACAATACTCTTAAGTTCTATCAGTTTTCCTGGAAATGGCATTATTTTGTTCTTCTTTATGGCTGAGTAAAATTTCATTGTGTGTATAAACCAGATTTTCTTTATCTATTTATCTGTTAATAAACACCTAGGCTGGTTCCATAATTTGGCTGTTGTGAATTGGGCTGTTATAAGCATGGATATGCCTGTATCACTATAGTATTCTGACTCTGATTCTTTTGGAAAGATACTGAGGAGTTGTATGACTGGATTACATGGTGTTTCATTTCTAGTCCTTTAAGGAAACTCCATACTGAGCTTCATAGTGGTTGTACTAATTTAAAATTGCGCCAGCCTTGTATAAGAGTCCCTTTGCCCCTGGCATCCTCACCAGCATTTAATATCCTTTGTACCCTTAATTATTGCCATTCTCACTGGAGTGAGATGAAATCTCAGTGTAGTTTTGATTTGCATCCTAATTGCTAAAGATGTTGGACATTTCTTCATATATTTGTTGGCCACTTGTATTTCTTCTTTCGTGAAATGTCTGTTGAATTCATTTGCCCATTTATTGATTAGTATATTTGTTTATTTGGTGTTTTTTGAGTTCTTCGTATATTCTGGATGTTAATCCCATGACTGAAAAGCTGGTGGAAAGATTTTTTTTCCCCACTCTATAGGATCTCTCTTCATGCTCTTATTTCCTTTGCTGTGCAGAAGCTTTTTAATCTGATGCCACCCCTTTTGTTAATTACTAAGCTCAGGAGTCCTACTGAGAAAGATGCTGCCTATGCCCGTATGTTGGAGTGTTGACCCTATGTTTTCTTTGGACAATTGAAAGGTTCTTTATCTATCTTGAATTGACTTTTGTGAAGGGTGAAAAATAGGGATATAGTTTCTTTCTTCTACATGTGAATATCTTGTTTTCCTAACATCATTTGTTTAAATGTGTTTGTCAAGGGCCAAAGTCTAACTGTGTAGGCTTGTTTCTGTTTCTTCTATTCTATTGCATTGGTCTATAAGTCTGTTTTTATGACAATACCATGCTGTTTTTGTTATTGCACCTCTGGAGTATAATTTGAAATCAGGTATTGTGATACCTCTAGCATTGTTTTTATTGCTCAGACTTCCTCTGGTTATTCTGTGTCTTTTATTCTTCTATACAGATTTTAGGATTCTTTCCAGTTTTGTGCAGATTGTCATTGGCATTTTGATGGTGATTACATGAAATCTGTATATTGCTTTTGGTAATATGGCCATAATTTTAATTCTGCCCCTTCAAAAACGCGGGGGAGATATCTTTTCTTCTATTTCATTCTTCAGAGTTCTATAATTTTCATTGTAGAGGTCTTTTACCTTCTTGGTCAGATTTATTCCTAGACTGTAATTTTTTTTGAGGTTATTGAAAATGAAATTTTTTCTGATTTCTTTCTCAGGAGGTTTATTATCGTTGTAATGAAAGCATTGATTTTTGTATAAAAATCTAGGAATTTTATACTGCTTAAGTTTTGCCACCTGAAAGGATGCAGTAATCTGTGAAAGAAATTCCACACTCCCTGAACTGAAAGTTTCCATCTATCTTGTTCCCACCGATATCACATTATTCCTGTAACTTTTTCCTTGTCTCCCTGACAGTTTGTTAAATAAGATATCAAGTCAGAGCAATATTCAATTTAGGACTAGAGGTCTCAAGAGAAAGTGCATGATAGGTTCCTATGTAGGGGTTAGGTGAAAACAGGAGCAATTTAGTGGTTCCAACCAAACTCTGGAAAGAAGCTGTACAAACATATGACAGTATCTCAGTAAGGTCGCTTGGAAATTGAGTTGACAGTAGAACTGCACACATGTAGAAGAAAGGGCTGGAAGCTTGCAGAGGACTAATTTTAAAGGACTGGAGCTATAGTTATTTGTTATATTGGCTTCAGGCTGTTGCTTGCTGCTAAACAATTGTTTGCAACTGGTTTAAAGATTGAATCTTCCTACATTAGTTGGAAGAAGTAGGAAATGGAGCATAGATAATTAACTGTCCATTCATTTTTTACTATTTTGTTTTTGTTTTTGTTTTTGGTACTGAGGATTGAACGCAGGGTCACACTACCTCTGACCTATATCCCCAGTCCTTTTTATTTTTTATTTTGTTATTTTGAAACAGAGTCTTACTAAGTTGCTCAGGATGACCTTGAACCTGTGATCCTTCCTTCTCAGCCTTTCCACTACTAGTGTAGTGAGTGAAGGTGAAGACTCATCATAAAGTAATGATTTTATCTTTTCTGTGGTGATGTGGGAGGAAGAAGGTCAGTGAGAGAAATAACTCAGGGAGATCCGATGGCCACAGTAATGAATTCATTCTCCGTGTACAAATAAATCCATTATGAAATCGCCCCTGACTTGGGTGTTGGTCAAATTAATCTCAGACTCACCTTTCTCTTGGTTTGTGGATGTGTTTCCTTGAATTCATTCCTTTTTCCAGGTGAGTCTTAAATTATGTTTCTGATCTGAAAGGCCCAGGGGATAAATAAATTTATTTCAAGGGAAAAACAGAATCACCAGTGACAATAAAGGCAAAACGCCAGGAAACTCACCACCAAAATGCCCACTGTATACAACTAGGAAAGACTGTCAAGAGGGTAGAGCAGAACCTCCACTGAGGGGAGGTGCAGATGCTAAGTGATGCTGGAGACAGGACTTCCCAGCAGAATGGGCCAAAGACAAGGCTTTGGAGTATAAAGCTTTAACTATCTGATGTTAGCTTTGCTGCCTGCTAGGCAGAATGAAGGCTATAATGGGTCTAAATTAATCCAATATTTTTTAATTTTAAAAAAACTAAATATTTATCATTCTGCAATATTTGTAATATTCCTTGTTCACCTGAGTTTGAGAACGGAGACTCCCAACCCCTACACAGAGAGAAAATTAGAAGGATTTCACAATGATTTTGAGATAGAAATCAACCTACATAAAAATAGTTGTTTTCTTTTAATATGGAATTTAAAAAAAACACTATTTTGATATAGAAATCAACCTACATAAAAATAGTTGTGTTTTTAAATATGGAATTTTAAAAAAAACACTCTTTTGATAAAGGAAGGATAAGATAGAAACAAATAGGTTCTAGATGGAAAGTTTTCAAATATGGGTTGTAAACAAGGCAGGTACTAGGGGAAGCTACTGGGTTTTTTGCCAAGATTTTTAGATTTCTTGATTTGTTTGGCATGATCAAATGTGTCCAGTTGCTGGGGTCACTTGGTGTTTTAACCCTAAAGTCAGGCAGTGTGATGGAGTGGAGAGGCCTCTGGGAGAGAGAAAGGGGGCCTGGGCCTACTGGAACTAGTGGAAGGGCCTTTGACAGGACTCTGGGGCCTCCTCTTCCTCATCTGTAAATGAGGAACTTGGATTAATTCACTTTTTCCTTCTTTTATTTTTACTATTTTATTTTTAGTACTGGGGACTGAACCTAAATTTCTGAGGCTGACATCAAACCTGCAATCCTCTTGTGTTAGCACCCCCAGTACTGCAATTATAGATATGAGCCACTGCACCCCCGCTGGATTAATTCACTTTCAAGCAACTGCATTTTGACTCATATCTAGGGAGCCAGAGAAGCAGTCACCCCAACCTCAGAAAAATTTTAGTGGCATTGTTTAGAATTACTGATCCATGAACAATTGAATAATGAAAAGCAAAATGATTCATTCCTTTTTTTTTCTGTTGTTTTTTTCTAGATCACACAAAGGAAATCTCGGTAGACTCCCTCCTCTTGTCCTCCTGCCTCAGAAATCTTTCCTGGTTCATGAAACCTATAATTTGTCTTTTCCTCATTAATATCTAAAATCATTGTCCATTCTTCACCTTTATTTTTCCTCTCAAAGTAGGAGAAATAACAGCTCAGGATCATTTCAGAGACAATCTTACAGATTGGCAGGGAAAGATACAGCAGTTAGCATGCCAAATTGAAGTGTTACTAAAAGATGTAAAGTAGCCCATGACTTTGATAATGTTAAGAAATGGCCTGACACAAACTCTAACTGCCAGCCACACAGAGGAAGTGACAGCTGATCCATTAGACTGCCTCGTTTCCAGGCCTGTAGGCTCCTGTTGGTCCCCTGTGGCTTTTTCAGAATGGGGCCTGCAGTATTAATTTGCAACCTGCTAAGAGGCTTCTGAACTTGGATTAATACAGCTAAATATGAGTCAACTCGTTTTGAAATGTTCTTTCCCTCTTGTGTTGAATTCCTTCCAATGGATGTGGTCCTTCCAAAGATCTCTGAAGGTACTTCTTTCATTCCTCACATGTGGCTTTTATAAGCTCTGCCAAACAGGAAAATCTCTGCATGCCAAGGGGCGGCAACACTTAGGTCTTAGCTGCTGAGGCTGCAGAGAATAGAGAATAAAGTGGTCCAAGGGCAGAAGTATCAGAGTGAGCCATCCCACGTCTGTCAACACCCCACTCACCTCTTCTCTGGCTTCCCCCAGAGCGTGGAAACATTTGTTCAAGGTTTATTGTTTGGATTGAGGGAAATAAAGAAAGCCAGACGAAGATCTGGGAAGAATCAAAACCATTCTCAATATTCTAATTACGGTATGGCTGGTCTTTTTTGTTCCCCTTTTCGTCTTTTGCTTCTTGTAACGTTTTTCGTTTGAGAGTCTCATTGCCTTTTAGGTAAGTCCTAACTCATCTGCCTTGTGCTATTTCAAATTATTTTACAGTGCCGTCTGTTTAGTTGCTCAGCCCTGAAGGTAATTTATTTTTAGCCATTCACTATTCCAGAATTCTGTCGGATTTTCACATCCTTGAGACGCCCTCAGGCCCAGTGCTCACACAGGTGGAAATGTTAGACGTTATGGGTGACATTGAAACACCAGGAGCCCATGGTGTCCTGAAAGATAAAGGATGAGAGAGGGTGGAAGATAGAGGAAATAGGGTAGGATAGAAGAAATAATAGAGACAAACAGGGAAGGAAAGAAGGACTGTAGGTTTAAATCTAAAAACCCCCATGATCACCACCCTCTTCACTCTGAAGGCCTATTTTCTTCCAGGACTGAATTCTTAAAAAGTCCAATAAATCTTAGAACACTATAAGTCCAGCTAGTTGGACTTATATCTTGTTAGCTTAGAGATTGTATTTTTAGACCTAACAAAAGAAATCTAGAGAAAGATGTTGTTCAAAGCTCAATGATATGGGTGTAGTCCAAGTGCTACTTATCAACTAGATAATGTCAACCTGAAGACCCTGACCACTGTCACCTGATCTGCACTCCACAATCAAAGGAACCAAACTCATTAGGCTGACACCACTCCACACACCTCGCAAGCTGTTGCTGGGGTTATAAATTAGTATAACCACTTTGGAGATCAGTATGGAGGCTCCTCAAAAGATTATAAATGAAATCACCTGTGACCCAGCCATGCATGTTAGTGAGATTGGTAGTGAAATCTTCTTGGGTGGATGGAGGGTTATTTGAACTTTCCTTCCTCAATCACTGTTTTCCCCTCCCCACCTCACTAACACTATTTTTTTTTTTTTTTTTTTTTGCGGTACCGGGAATTGAACTCAGGGGCATTCTACCTCCGAGCTATACCCCCAGTCCTATTTTTTATTGTTTATTTTGAAACCGAGTCTCACTAAGTTGCGGAGTGCCTCACTAGGTAGCTGAGGCCGGCCGCGAACCCGGATCCTCTGGTCTCAGCCTCCCGAATGCTGGGATTACAAGCGTGCGCCACCACGCCCGGCTTCACTAACACTATTTTATCCTCCTCCCCTTACACTAGTCTACCGATTTCTCTCCTCATTTGACTGAAGTCCCTTTGGCTTCCTATTTTTGTTCTGGCTTCTACATATGAGAGAAAACATATGACCCTTTCTGAGACTGGCTGTTCTCACTTAGCATAATATTCTCTAGTTCCATCCACTTTCCTGAAAATGACATAATTTTGTTCTTCTTTATGCTGAGTAAAATTCCATTATTCATATATGCCACATTTTATTTATCAATTCATTTGCTGATGACCACCTAAATTGGTTCCATAATTTAGCTCTTGTTACTTGTGCTGCTATGAATGTAAGTATGTATGTATCACTAACTTCAATTCCTTTGGGAACTGCTCCGGATCCATCACAGAATCGACCCTTCTCCATTACAAAAAAGATGCGGGAGGTAGCATTCCTTGTAACCCAAGAGAGAAACCCAAGCTAGAATGGAGACTTGGGATGCCAGGAAATCCCATGGGCTGATACTAAGCAAGAATATGAAGTGAGGGAATTATTAAAGTCACCAGGCTGTGTTGTTGGGAGAACAAGCAGTTCTTTGGGGAAAGCTTTTGCAAGCAAAAATTCTTTAAACAAAGTAACATTCATATTCAACAAGTTTTCAGAGAGCTTCCCTGACATATAGACACCATGTAAGCACCTGCTGAACAGGGGGGACAAGGTTTCCGTCCCCGTGGGAGCACAAACTCTGATGCAGAAGGCAGAGAATTCAACAAAACACTCACAAGTATGATGTGTACTTACAACGAGAATGTACAAGAGGCTGCAGGAAGAACACCAAGACTTTGTTAGAAAATCAGGAACACGTCCTAGAATGGCCCCCCAAGTGAAAGCAAGGGGTGGAAGAAGAATGGGCTCTCATGCCAGTAAGCCACATACTCACCACTGCCTCGGGCTGGGCCTGCCCTGGATTGGCCTTGTCCACATTCAGGGTTGGCTTCTATGGTACGCAGCTTCTCTCTGGGGTAACCTCCCAGCTCCGATGTGCTCCCATGCTTCAGATGCATCGGGATCATCCAAGATCATCTCAAGGTTAGAGGCTGCAGGGAGTCGAGTGCCTACAAACTTTTTTTTTTTTTTTTTTTTTTTTTTGTGGTACTGGGGGTTGAGCACAGGGATTATACTGCCAAGCGCCACCCCCTGCCTTTTGTTATTTTTATTTTGAAACAGGATCTCACTAAGTTGCTGAGGCTGGCCTCAAACTTGTGATCCTCTTGTCTCAGTCTCCCAAGTATTAGAATTACAGGCATGCACCACCATGCCCAGCTACAAATAATTTTTGAAAAAAAAGTATGTGTAAACCAAGTTTTCAGTGTTAATATTGTTTTAACCTAAGTGAACCATTCATCTACCACAGATTATTAAGGAAAGACAGAATGAGAGTCCCTTTCCTCTATCCTTCCCCCAGAATCCTACAGGTCTCAGTGAGAATTCAGCCTGTCGTTTTCACCTGGGACTGAGTTTCTTTAGCCCCACACTTGGCCATGATTGTTCCAAGTTCAAATCTTGCCTACCCCCCACCTCCAACTCTGACAAACTTGAGGCTATTATTTAGACTCCAATCCTCCATAGATTCTGCTAGTTTGGGGATGGTTCCCCACCCCTGCTCTCCTGTCCCACATGGAGAATCAAAGATCTAGTCCAATTCCTCCTTGTGTCGATTGCCTAGAATGAGAGAGGGTGAAGTGACACTGGTGCACATTTTCTCCCAGTACAGTTGGAACCAGAAGAGATACTTTGATATTTTTATTGTTTTTGCTTACTTTGGGTGCTGAAGGCAGGACAGGCTTTGAGGAGAGAAAAGGAAACAGCAACAGTTACAAGCAACAGGGCTAGAGAATACAGGGTTTAAGCATTGACTTTTTTTTTTTTTTTTTTTTTCGATACTGGGGATTGAACTCAGGGGCATTCTACCTCCGAGCTATACCCCCAGCCCTATTTTTTATTCTTTATTTTGAAACCGAGTCTCACTAAGTTGCGGAGTGCCTCACTAGGTAGCTGAGGCTGGCCGCGAACCCGGATCCTCCGGTCTCAGCCTCCCGAATGCTGGGATTACAAGCGTGCGCCAC
>PVLC010008857.1:0-56542 GCA_004027655.1 Graphiurus murinus
TTATAGCTGCACAGTTTACAATTGCCAAACTATGGAACCAGCCAAGATGTCCATCAACAGATGAATGGATTACAAAACTATGGGATATGTACACAATGGAATTTTACTCAGCCTTAAAGAACAAAATCATGTTATTTGCAAGGAAATGGAAGGAACTGGAAAACATTATGTTAAGTGAGATTAGTCAGTCACAAAAAGTCAAAAATCGAATGCTCTCCCTAATATGTGGAAGCTAGGGAGAAAATGGGACATAAGAGGGACCCCAGATGAAGGAGAATTCTTAGGTAAACAAAGAACTTGATTTAATGGAAGGTGATGGGTGGAGGGGGGAAACCCTAATAAGCATGATGTACTTACAAGATCACATCAAAGTCAATCACTAAACTGACCTTGAGAAGGAGGGAGAAGGAGGGAGTGGGGTGGAAATTGGGGAAGGGTTAATGAGAAATGTGTGCATGGATGTCTTTACCTATACTAGCTTGTACCCAACAAAGATGTGTGATTAACCCTGTTGTACCCAAGAAATGTATAAAAATCCATGCTAAGAAAATTTTTTAAAAAGTCAGTACTTTAAATAAATGCATATTCTTTCCATCATAAAAAAAAAAACTGACCATAGCAAGCACTGGCAAGCATGGGGAGCAACTGAAATTCCTAAACTGCCTGGGGGAATGTAAAATGTCCTGGCCAATTTGTTAAACCACTGGCAGTTTTTTATACATTAGCTACCCATTTACCATATGACCTAGTCATTTCAATTCTAAGTATTTACATAAGAAAACTGAATATGTAAATACACATAAAGATTTGTGCCCAAAATTTCATAGTGTATTTTTATTCACATTTTCCAAAACATGAAAATGATGTTAGTGTCTACCAACAAGTGAACAGAAAAGCAAGTTGTGGTATTGATACACAATGGAGTACTAATTAACACTGAAAAGGAATGAATCACTACTATACATAACACGAATGAATTACATAGACCTAATATTTAGCAAAAGATGGTAGCTTTAGAAGGGCATATGCCATATGACTGCACTTATGTGAATTCTAGCTCAATGTTAATGCACTGTGAGGAAGCAAGGGTAAGGAGGAAACCTCTGCTAGCATTCAGAAGCTTTGAGAAATGATCTAAATGTTTTATATCTTGATTTTAGTAATGATTGCATAGCTGTATACATTAAAAGAAACCTCATACTTTAAAGAAATAGATTTTAAAATCCCTAAGCCAGATACTGACACTCCCTTGTCAGACAATGACTCACCATTTTCCCTCATGGTAAAAGCTAACATCCTTCAAATGGCCTAAAAGTCCCGTCCCTGTGATCTGCTCAGTGCAACTGACTTTGTTGCCTACACCAACATATCTGACCTCAACTCTGAGTACTCTTGGCCTTCCTCACTCTGCTTTTGCCACACTTAGTCACAGGCTTTTCCTAGAACATGCCAAGCATGTCATCACTGTCTTTTCCCTCTGTCTGGGGTGTTGGCTCACCCCTTGTCTCATTTGGGTGTTTGCCATATGTTACCTCCTAAATGGGACCTTAACTGATCACATAGTAGCACTTTGAGTTGAATAGTGTGTACTTTTCATATCATTGTCAACATTCCCTTGTAAGGCTCACAATACCGCCTATTTTTGTATGCTTTGTTCACCACTGTGTTGCCAAAGCCTGCTGAAGTGCTTGGAGCATATTGGGATCTCAACAGAAATATGATAAATAAAGAAATGATCCTTGGGATGAGATGAAGATATTCTTTGGGGGGGAATGAAAAGGGATAGTGGCAAACTGTCCTTTCATATCTGTGTGACAGTAGTTGAGTTTCTGTATGACAAACATGAATCCGAGCTTGGTGTTTGAAAGGTTCATCATTCCCAATGTTCTTTCACTAAGTACAAGCTTATGACACATTCTCAGTGTTCTTCCTCTGAATGTGAGTTCTAAAGGCTCTTCCCATAAGAAAACTGATCATCCTTCAGGAGGATGGATGGGAGAGGTACAGGCAGTGTACCTGGGTCTGGAGGAGAGAAAAGAATGGGATAGTCAGGGCTTCAAACCCTTCTGTGTTTCCCTGACCCAGTAGATTAGCATGTGCCACTAACTGGTGATCTTGAGGGAAGGGAGCTCTCTGATGGAGAGAAGGAAGGGTTGGTGTGGAGGATAGTACCCTATTTGGAGACTCAACCTGTCTGATAGGGGGAATGACAGCTCTGGATTGGGCCTCAGGTGATGGGAGGGTAACTGGTAGTGGAGTGACAAACGAATGTTTTCCTGAGTTGGCCTTTGCTCCACAGTTCTCAATGCCAAAATTGCCTCTGCATCTAACTTTCCAAAGTCACTTTTCTTACACTTGAGGAATTCGAATAAAGGGCAAAGCCTCCAAAAGACCTTCTGCAGTTGTGTGAAACCAGAAGTTCCATGCCTTCTCACTGAACAGGTTAGAGACCAAGGGAACAAGAATTGTGAGAGCTAGAATCTGAAGATTGAGATTTGAAACACAGCTCAGAAACTCTGGGAAAGCCACTATCCTTTACTGAGTCCCAATTTCCTCATCAGGAAAATGGGACATTCATCCCAGCTGGCTATCCCTACCCCAGGATTGATGTGAAAATCAAATGAATGTGGGGCTGGGAGGCATTTTAGAAAATGAAGGTCTGTGCAGGCATCAGCAGTGATTGTTGGCAGATGACCACAGGCACACACTAAATGTACACTAGCTGGTCAACTGAAGTAACTGGGGGTGTTCAAAGATGGAAAGAAGAACTTTCCAGCTCACCTGACCCTAGCTTAGGCAGATTTCCAGTGTAATTGAGATATATTATCAACACGGAGTTATTTTGTATTTATTTATTTTGGTATTGGGGATTGAACTCAGGGGCATTCTACCTCCAAGCTATACCCCCACAGTCCTTTTTATTTTGAGACAAGATATCACTAAGTTGCTGAGGCTGGCCTCAAACCTGTCATCCTCCTGTCTCAGTCTTACAAGTACTGGGATTACAGGGGTACCCCACCACACCTAGCCATGTAATTGTTTCTTGAACCACTAGCAACAGTCTTCTTTCCCTCACCACTATATCAAAATGCCCATGTCAGGGTCCAGAAATATGCATTTTAACAAGTTTCCTATGTACTTTTTCTGACCATGGAAGTTCAAAACTTGCTTCATCTACCCAGCTACATCTGGAATTTCCCTAGCTTTGGGGTTTATTGCTCTCCAATACTTAACTCCACAGTTGATTTTATTCACTGAAGAGAACATTTGTTTCTGCGGGGGTTGAATGATCATACAGATCATCTTGCCACACTTAATCATAAAGAAAAAGTCTTATTGATTGCTAACCAATCAATCTGCTTACCAGGTCACAGGTATAGGCAAAACTATTCAGAATTGCTCACCAGACATTGCTGGGTCACCTGTATGGTCTTTGTCATATATCACCTTTAAAAAGTCACAGCAGGTAAGGGAGTCCAGTCTTTGGAATTTGCCAAGTTTCTATTGGCGGGGGGCGGGGAGGTCTGAGACAAACAAATAAATGTTCTCTGGCTTTCAAATATAGTTCTAGCGCACACCTCTCACATTTACGGATTCACTGCCAGTGGGGCTAGGAGAGCAAGAGGGACTAGGTGGTGAGATGTGCCAGGCACAGTGTTTTTATGGTGCTTTTGTAGAAGAAGGCTGGATAGCAGTTTTGACTTAGAGGGCTAGTGAAATGGAGGCAATCCATTCTCATGTGTGTTCCCTTAGTACAGACTCATTGGTTCAAAGTAAGCCCATGTTATTTGCTTAGCAACTTTTCTAAGCTTCCCAAGCAACAAGATTTGGTAGAAATAAAATTCTTGTTCAAAATCCAAAGACATAACAAATAATTTCCAGAAAATTGGATTTTCTGTTTGGGTCTGAGCAAGGTCAGTAATTAGATAAGAAGCTAGTCAACATTAATACTTGTCCCAGCCACACCACTGACTTGTTAGGTGACCTCAGTTGAGTCCCTTGCCCTCTCTGGGAATTACTGTTCCTGTTGTTACATCAATAGGTTTGGATTCTGAGCCCTGGGTGCAATAGTAGACTTCTAGAATTTCTTCATGAGCTACTGACTCAGGAGCAACCCTGCTCTATCCTTAAGAGGCAGCTTTCTAAAAATATTGAGCAACTATCATAAATTGACCTCATGTGCCCTAAGAAAGCACAATGATATTTGCTCAGTTTCTTTTTTATCTCCCTAAATGTTCTGAAATAAGGTGTGTGATTTTCTTGGAAATATAAAGCAGCCTAAATAATTTGGTGATTTCCTATACTTCTGGACTTTCCTACCACCAAAGAATTATTTTCATGAATGAATGAGGGTACCATCCCTACTTCAAAGGATGAACCAGCTGGGCATTGTGGCACACACCCATAATCCCAGTACTTGGGAGGTTGAGACAGGAGAATCACAGGTTCAAGGCCAGCCTCAAAAAACTAGCAAGGCCCTGTTTGAAAATAAAGAAGAGCTCCAAGAGATGTGTGCAGGTACAGGTATATTCGTATTACTCTATACCTCGGTATGATGTATAATTCAATGTAGCAAATAAAAATATACAAATAATTTGTAATTGTCAAGATCTTAATTTGATCAAAAATACATGGTGTTAAATTTTAATATATTAGGTGGGCTGGCATGGTGGTATACGCCTGTAATCTCAGTATTTGGGAAGTTAAGATGGGAGGATCGCAGGTTCAAGGCCAGTCTCAGCAACTTACTGAGACTATGTTTCAAATTAAAAAAATAAAATAAAATAGGGCTGGGGCTGGGGCTGTAGCTCAGAGGTAGAATGCCCCTGGGTTCAATCCACAGTACTACAAACTGTGTGTGTGTGTGTGTGTGTGTGTGTGAGAGAGAGAGAGAGAGAGAGAGAGAGAGAGAGAGAGAGAGAGAGAGAGAGAGAGAGTTCAATCTCCAGTACAAAAAAACCCCTGAATATAGATTGAATACAGATTGTGGATGATACATAGTTTTAACAACCTAGTGAGACCCAAGAGATCCTATAGCCTGGACAATACCTTTGAGGTTTTCAGGGAGTACTCTATCTCAGAGCTAGGTCTGAATCCCTTCTGTCTGGTGTTGTTCTCTCTCCCTGGGGCCCTCCTACAGGAATGACTTATCTTGAAGGCCAACTCTCAATTGTTAGCATAACAGGAAGTGCCATATGTAGGCACTTTATTATGAGTCAGGCCAGATAATGAGGTGATGACCATAAATCTTGAAATAATTGGTGGTTTCTTCTCTGGGCTTGATTAGGTGTGAACTTGCAAATTCCAGATTTTCAGTTGATGAGGGAATACAAAAATGAAGAACCCTTACCTTTTATCTTCTTTTATTATTATGGCAAACCTAAGCTTCTAAAGGAACTAATAAAAGATCAAATCAAGATAGTTACAAATGAAGTATATGTGTATGAAATATATATATATATATATATATATACTTTATAGATATGTAGTCCTTAGTGTGAATGTTTCTGCATCACAAGGATCACAAGGTCATTAAAGGACCCAGTTTCTTTTCTTCCAAATTGTTTCTATAGCATTTCTTCTGTCCTTTAATTCATCTTCTACATAATTCAAATTCTGACTACCACTTTAGGATCTCATCCAGAAAGATTGGAAGAGAGCACATCTATTCTCTTAAGGCCCTAACCCAGAATGAACCTGCATTGTATCTGCTGGTAATTTATCAATGAGAATGTAGTTATATATTCACACCTAACTCGAGAGAGAGTGGGAGAGTATAATCAACATGAGCAACTATGTGTTCTCTTATAATTTTATTATAACAGAAGAAGTGGAAAGTGGGTTTGGGTGGATGATTAACAGTGTTTATGACAATCTAACTATCTGCCCACCTCAATATTTGTGCACACTAGTTTTTTTGCTTTGTTTTTTGTGGGTTTTTTGCACACAGAAAAGCAGAGGCTCCACAAGGAGAAAACCTACAGCCTCATCCAATTACTGCTTACATCCATTCTTCAAACTCTCCAGTTGAAACAATACTGGAGAACATAGGGAATTGAGCCCAGGGGCATTCTACGTCTGAGGTATACCCCAGCCCCTTTTAAATACACACATATATTTTTAAAACAGTTTCATTAAGTTGGTAAACCTGGCCTTGAACCTATTACCCTCTTTTCTCAGCCTCTCAACTCTCAAGTACTGGGATTACAGGTGTGCACTACCACACTCAGCTGAGAATATATCTTTTATAGGGGCTGATTTAGGGAGTAGACAATTAATAAATTTGGTAAACCAGGGTTATGATTTATGCCTGTGTAGCAGCTTTAATGAGATATAATTTATATACTTAATTAGTTCATCTTTCAATATTTGTAGTATATTCAAGGAGTTGCACAATCACTGCCACATTGAATTTACACACCTCTAAAGGAAATTCTATACCCCTTACCTATCACCCATTTCCCTACCCAGTCCTAGGCAATCACTACTCTCTGTCTCAATAGATTCAAAAATTTTAGATATTTCATATAAATGGTATCATACAATAATGGGACCTTTTGTGACTAGTGTCTTTCACATTAACAATATTTTCAAAGTTCATATTTATGGTAGCATATAACAACACTTTATTGCTTTTGTGGTCAAATGCTAGTCATTATATGAAATAGCACATTTGGTTTTTCACTTTTATGTTCATGAAAATTTGGGTGTTTGTGATCTCTTTAGTCATAAATTTCCTTAAAAAATATATCAGTATAAGCCGGGCATGGTGGTACACGCTTGTAATCTCAGCATTTGGGAGGCTGAGACCAGAGGATCCGGCTTTGCAGCCAGCCTCAGCTACCTAGTGAGGCACTCCACAACTTAGTGAGACCCTTTTTTAAAATAAAGAATGAAAAAAATAGGGCTGGGGGTGTAGCTCGGAGGTAGAATGCCCCTGAGTTCAATCCCCAGTACTGCAGAAAAACAAAAACAAAACAAACAAACAAACAAACAAAAACATATCAGTATATTTATAGATTGGGAAATTCAATATTTTAATGACAACAGCTCTCTCCAATTTATTATAGATTCAACACAATTTCCCACCAAACTTTCAGCAGGTTTGAGGGTGTGTGTGTGTATGCGTGTGTGTGTGTGTGTAAATCAACAATATGATTCCATGTATATGGAAATGAAAAACTCTAAGAGTAGCCAAAGCCATCTTGAAGCAGAACAAAGTTGGAGGACTAACACTATCAGATATCAGACCTCTTATAAAGCTATATTAATTCACAGCAGTGCACCAGAATACAGAGATCAGAAACAAATACACAGAAATATTGCAATTTGATTTATGATAATGGTGCCATTGTAGTGCTGGATCAATTTGATGTCCATTTGGAAAAAAAATGAATTGATGTCTATATCACTACATTTATAAATCAATTCTAAAGGGGTTACACATCTAAATGTGAGACATAAATCAATTCTGTGGTTACACATCTAAATGTGAGAGACAAATTGCTAAAGTTTTTAGCAAAAGTTTTTAGAAGATGCTATAGGAGAGCACATTTTCATAGCATTAGGATAGGGAAAATTATTTAAAAGAATATAAGATCTCACAAAATAGAAGATATTTACTATATATTGAACAATGGGGGCATACATGTAATATGTAAAGAGCTTTGTAAAATCAATAAGAAAATGTAGAAAACCCAAAAGTGGGCAAAAGACATTTAACATACAAGATATCCAAACGCCCCCCCTTCAAAAAAAAGGGCATATGAAAAGGCAACCAATAGCATCAGGGAAATACAAATTAAAAGCATAAGTCAGTACTACTATATCCCCAAGACACTGGCTAAAATGAAAAAGTCTATTATACAAAGCCTTGGTGAGGATGTGGCACAATGAGAACTCTCACACACTCTTGGTAAGAATGTAAATTGGTGCAGTCATTTCTCAAAGCTGTCTGCATCTAGCAAAGCTATGCGTATACTCCCTTTGACCAGTCAATTTTAGTTCTTGGATATAACCCAAATAAATACATGTGTGTATCAGTATGTACAAGAATTTTCAGAGGCTATTGATAACCTCCCAGATTGGAAACATTTCAGTAAAAATAGAATCAATTTGACATAATCCAAACTATAAACCAGAACCATTTTATATTCATAAAAAAGAAGTACTTTAAAAGAAGTAAGTACTAGCCAGCATGGTGATGCATGCTTATAGTTTGAGCTACTCAAGAGACTGATGCAGGAGGATCACTTGAGCCTAGGAGTTTAAAGACAGCATGGGCAATGTAGAGAGCTTCTGTCTCTTAAAAACAAAAAGCCAGACACAAAAACCACACACATTTTATATATTCTGTTTATATAAAAATCAAAATAAACATAGCTGTCCAATGGTAATAGAAGTCACTACAGTTAGGTTATTAAATTGGTTTACATAGGATTCGGTGAAACATGTGCATCTAAATTCCAGTCACTAAGTAAATGAGAAATAGTGAGAAGTAGATTCATACAAGAAGCAGGCTTGGCAACAATCATGAGAAATGACAGTTGACTGATTCATAAAGAAAGGGAAGGAACTCCATAAAAAGAGATATATACACTCAAAAACTGCTGCCATCTGGTACCATTTTACATAGGAGTAAAGTGACTAATCTAAGTATCAACCAAGAAGACTTGGCATGGCCAAATAGAGGAAGCGAAGCTCCTAAGAAGAATCAAGAGTCATTAGGAAGAAGCTGCACATATCTGGTGTATTTGGTTTCACCAAGGTAGAAAAATGTGCCTTATCTGGGAGATATGTTTCCTTCCTAATATGGTTTAAATAACTCCTTCCAAAAGCCTTAATGCTAAAAGTAATAAATTTCCTTTAAGTATACTTATATAAATCTCTCCCTCGGAAGGCTGAGAAATGGGGTGTAAGTATGGTTGTCCTCCACCCAGTTCTCCTACTCACCTCTTCCTCCCCTGAGATCCCAAAGATATGGCCTCCCATTTCCTTGAGAGCAGGAGTCTAAGCTTTCATTGTCTTCTTTGGTACTCTCCTTCATCCAACTCACCCCCAGTTGGTTGATCCTTGCCTTTAGATTTTCCTCACTGTCTCCCCACAAAAACAATCTGGAGAATTGTCCTCTAGTCTACAAAGCCCTCACTTCTGCCTAACATGCCTTGTGAACTTCCACTGGGTTTTGTTTGCGAATCAAGCAAATTACAGCCATTCCCTCATGACCTACTAGGCAAGAAAGCAGGCCTGAGAGGGGACAAAGAAATGTGGTTGCCAGGACCCAAAGCTCTGCCAATTTACATTGTGAGCAGAATCCAATACTCAAACAAGGATGCCCAGGGTGAGTTGGGGAAGTCAACAATCTAACGATTCAGCCAGGCATCAGAACCACAAGGCACAATTTTCAGAGGCATGATCCAAACTGAAAGCCAAAACTGAGTGACTTGAATAGGAACCCCAGGAGAAAGAGGCTGGAGTAGGCCTGGGCATGGGAGGAGAACTGGGAAAAGAAGAGTAGCATCTTCATGACCAAGAGCCTTGACAACATTCAAAGGCAAACGAAATAATGAATCCCATCCATAGATCCTAAGAATACTGAGAGAAGGGTTAAATAAAACCATGAAGAAGAAGTGCTTTGCAAAACACTCAGTGCTATACAATAGCATCCCTAATAGTAATGAGTCAACCTCTAACCCAGACTTCTGTCCTAAACTCTAGTCTGATATATTCAGCTTCCTTCTGGAAACTTTCACTTGGTCAACATAACCCAAATTGTGAAAACCTCTATTTTCTATCAGATGGCTTCCTGTTTCTCCTTCAGAGCCCATCTTAATGAAGGGCATCAGAGGCATTTGGGGGTCAAGCCTGCAACCTGAAGATGTCCATCAGCTGAACCCTCCCTCACCACTAATATTCAATCTATCACCAGCTGCCAAGTTGAGATTAATACTTGATGGGCTTTCAGCCCTTTCTCTCCTTCCTCTCTGCACTGACCTAGCTAAGATTCTCAATATTTCTGTGCTGAAGTATTGCAACATATTTGTAAGAGATTTAGTGACCTCTGGTTTCACCTCCCATCTCCTCAAGTCCATGCTGGTCACACAACTAGATTAATCATTAAAAAACACAAATCTGACCATGCCAAAGTCCCCTCCTTAAAATTTTTGCACACCTCTGTGAAAACCCAGTCTCAGCACCTTGTCATTAGAGATATATGCCAGCTTCACTTTCCACCTGATCCCTCTAAGGATCCAATGTTAGGATCCACTCCTAACCAGAAGTAACCTGAAGACATCTTACTATGGGATCAGATCTTTCCCCGAGTTAGGGGACATCACTGTCTATTTCACATCAGAACCTCCCCTCCCCCCATCCTGAGGTAGCTCTCTTTCAATTTAAGTGATTTTTTTCCTCCAGCACAGCTTCACACAGAAAGCAGTTGTTGACTTTGAAATATCTTTAATCCTAAGGGACCATAGGCAGTGGACAGAAACATGAGTTGATTGTTAGATGACTTTAGATCCAGTTCTTATTCTTCGAATTGTGCCACTGGAGAAAAGAAAGAATGACAAGGCAATGTCTGTGAGATGATCCTCGATGACATTGTTGAGCTACAGAATTAAACAATCCAGCAGCCCACGTATGTCTGGACTTCCTGTTATAAATGTTTTTGTTGTCTGAGTCAGTCTGAGTAAGGTTTTTCATTATTTGCAGCTAAAAGCACCATAAAGGATCCAACACAATAGCCAACTCAAGCAATAACACATCCTAAGTATGCAAGGGAAATATCATCTTTCTCACATCAAACAAACACATAAAAATAGAAACTGAAACTCATCAAAGGAAATTGATTTTCTTCTCCAATAATACCTTGGCAATTTTCAGGCTAATTGTCTTGATTGTAACAATACTAATAACTATTTGTAGTCTAGATTATCAGATGAATACACCCTTTCCCCTTATAATTTTGCAGTTAAACTGCTGTGGGCTGGGAAATCAGGTTTCCACAGGACTGTTAAAACTGTATGTAGACTAAGTGTAAACTGGCTCTGAGTAAAGCCCCAAGGGCTCACCTTTGAAGGAATTGTAAAGGCCTTAGTGTTGACTTCAGAATATCCAAATCAGTGTAATGTCTCTACGTACTTAGTTAATCTTTGACTCATGTAATATCAGAAGCATTAGGATAATGTGCCACCTACTTTTTTTTCTTGTGAAAATGAATACTGAATGTCATAGAGTAGATAGCTATACAGAGGAACATCAAACTACTCCTGCCTATGTGTATACCACAAAAGAGTGGCAGGGACAGGCTCTCTCCGTTCAAGTTTAAGTGCTGTTTTTCCCTAGCTAATTTACAGTCGAAAAGTAAAGAGGGAATTTGACTAGCTTCTCTACCTTATGTCAGAAAATTTTCACTTACTATGTCAAAGGATTTATTTGCTATAGGGCTTGTCTAAAAGTAACACAGGCTGTCCTGTGGGGATAGCATTTTTCCCATTCCTGGTTCAAACCAAGTCTGAATGCCCCCCTTGTGATGGAGACTATTAAAAAGTTTTATATGTCAGGGAACATCTAGGGCTGTCTTCATCAAATCCTTTCAGTCCTTTCTAAATCCCGATTCCTCTGTTGTCCTGTCAAAGCTGCCCATAGAAATAGGTCTTCAGTTGATTTAGCCTACCACTGAACCCTTTCTATTTCATGAGAGAGTGTTAGCCCTAATAATTGAAACTGAGTCTGGACAGGTGATTTTATCAATGGCACATCAGAAGAAAAAAAAAAGAGAGAGAGAGAGAACACCTGCTAATTTTACAAAGACTTTCTTACACTGAAATGACATACTTCCTTAGTGAATTCCCCTCCCAAGCTGTTGGAATACATCCCTTTTATGAAACAGGCAGCTACACACTGTAGGTTCGATGGTGGAGCTTCCCTTCTAGGAGCCTCTCTGAGCGCTTGCTAAAGCTCAACCCTCACCATTGTTACCACTGAGCAGCAGCTGGGCCCAGTAGGCATTGTGAACTCAGTGATTGATTTTCCACAGGTTTGAGAGGAGATATGCTTCTCATTAGTTGGCTCCGTTTGACCAGGGCACCAGGGAAAAGGCACTACTTCTGCGAATGCCAGCAAGAGATTTCTGCCTTTCCTCCTTAACCTTCAAGGCAAGGAACTGTGTCTGGTATTAGAGAGCAAAGAAAACACAGACTCTTTAGTCTAGCAACCTAATACCATCTCCCCCAGGAAATCATCCTGCTCCTGGTCATTGTTGACACATCTGTTTTTCCATGAGACCTTTGGGGAAAGTCTTTCTTAGGGCTGGGGGGTAAAGAAATATAGCTCCTCAGAGTTAATCAAGATCAGAAACCCTGTACCCTGAACTTCAGACTTGGGAAAACAGGCCAGCCAGTAAACCATCCAGAATGTCTGTTGCAAAGTCCTGCAGCTCTGAAGGATGAGTCATCTGCTTTTATCATCACTTGAAATAAATGCTAATGGCTTGGCAGCCTCTTGTATATTAATAGTCTTGCCATTCTACCTCCCTACAGCTCCCTTTAGTCCACATTGGAATTAGAGGTGGCAAAAGTGGTTTTAGAGCTGATTGCCCTGAGTTTCATAGATGCCCATAAAACCCAAGAGGAATCCAAGATGTCCCCTGCACCTGGCCTGATTGACAGTCCCCCCACCCCTCATCATTTTTGGCCGTGTTACCAACTTGAACTTCGTGACATTTAGTACTGGAAATGATCACATTTATTTCCTTGTCTGCATATGTCTTGTTTCCCTGTATAAACATGTAAACTTCATGAAGGCAAGGACTTGGGCTCATAACTATATCACCCAGAATAGCACTGTGAGAAAGTGAGGAGGCTGAATTTGCTACAAAGAAGGAGGGCAGAAGGAAGGCCGTGTGAATGTGGGAACTGTTCCTGGACCCAGAAGCTGTGAGATAATATGAACCCATTCCTTCTAGGCTCTCAGCTCCACCTCTGCTTCATCTCAGCTTAATCATTGAGCTGAAGGCATTAAGAGGAACAAATACCTGGAGATTTTCAGTGAAATGGTTCCCACTTGATTCAGGGTCTCCACTTTGCCTATAAGATAGGGAGCACCTGTTTTTTTTTTTTTTTTTGGTGTTTTTTGTTGTTGTTGTTGTTGTTTTTTATCATATGAGGGAAGAATTTTCCCTTTCCTTGACTTAGACAAGACAAAGGAAAAAACCATCCCATCCTTCCTTTTCCTATGTGAGGGCCACCCAGACCTGTGGGATGTCAATCTGCCTTTCACAGCTGCCTATCTTCAGGAAGAGTGGCTAAGTTTAATTTGAGGTAGGGGTGAGAGATGTGGTAGCACTTCTGGAAGCCCATTTGGATACAGATCTAAGCTAAAGCCTTCATTGCCTCTATTAGGGATGTGGAAGAAGTATGTGCCTGTCTCTGTTGTTGTTCCTCCTCCTCCTCCTTCTTTTATTTCTTCTTTTACAGTCAGGTTCTATAATTTTCCACTCCATACCTATAGTTAATACCCACTCTTGAACTCCTTACATTGTTTTGTGGAATGTACAATTTCAGGCTCTCTGCTATCTGCTGCTGCTATATCTTCTTTTTAAATTACTGTGAACTGGGAGTAGTGATGCATGCCTGTAATTCTAGTCCTTGGGAGGCTGAGACATGAGGAATGTAGGTCTAAGTGCAGCCTCAGCAACTCAGGGAGGCCTTCTGCAACTTAGTGAGAACTTGTTTACAAATAAAATAGGGCTGAGGGTAGCACAGAGGTAGAAGTCCCTTGGTTTCAATCCCCAGTACAATAAATAAATAAATATCTCTGAAATGAGAGGGGAGGAGAAGACAGATGTAGTTACCCATCTTCTCTTGCTCACTGGATGATGTCACAGCTCCTCTCTCCCTCTCCCCTGTGGCATAAGGTTTTTACTATTCTCTCAGGCATTCCGGTCAGCATATGTACTTCTTATCTCCAATTTGTAGACTTTTTTGAACCCACTTCAGTCAGTCTTTGACCTCTCCTTCCCACCCTTCCCAACACACTCATAAACCATAGAAACTTTCCCCCAATGACTTGAACATTCCTAGCCCAAGTGGTCAATACATAGTCTTAGCTCTCTCTTCTCAACATTGTGTGAACCTGCCTCTGCCTCAAAGTTCATGCCAAGCTCACCAAGGGCCTCTCTGCCAATTAAGCCAATGGACACAGCTAGTCTGTGTCTCCCTGGCATGCAGTTGAAGCCTCCAGTGTATCAGAAATGACATTTTTATCTGTCTGCCTCTGTGACACCCTCTCAGAACTCAAGTTTAAGCCCTTTTCTCTCTCCCTGGGGGGACTGTACCCAGTACCATGGTTCTAAATACCACCTGTGTGCTGGTGACCCTCAATCTCTATCTCAGTCATGCATCTCTTCTCCCATCTAGAATAGGTGTCACTAGCCTTGGAGGGGGGGCTTGCTCAGTGGTTCAATTCCCTGAGGCCTAGAATCCTATTTTGTGCATACTATTTCATGTCCTTGGGACAGGGGCCTTGCTCTACAGTGTGTGTCTGGGGCTGTGTGTGTGTGTGTGTGTGTGTGTGTGTGTGTGTGTGTGTGTGTGTTGGAGATTGAACCCAAGGTTGTTCTACCTCTTTGCTACACCCCAGCCTTTTTTATTTTGAAGTAAGGTCTCACTAAGTTACCGAGGCTGGCCTTTAACCTGTATTCTCCTGTCTTATCTTGCCAAGTATTGGGATTACAGGTGTGTGCCACCATGCCCATCTGAGGCTGGGGTCTTACCCCTTGATCTGACACTTCCAGGGTGCTATTCAAAACCTCAGAGGCATCAGCTGTGTCTGCCATTTATCAACTTTTAGCTAATAATAGTAATGATAAGAATAACAGGTACCTTTTGTTGAGTGCTGACCATGTACCACACATGAAATTTGCTTTACATGGCCCATGTCCATGAATGCACATGAGGCAGGAAGTATTACAATTCCCATTTATACACATGAGTAATATGGAGCTCAAGGGGCTTTAAGTAACTTGTTGTTGATTGTTTAGTGAGCATCTAGTAGGAAATCTGGAATTCCAATTCTGCCCCATCTGCAATAGAGCACAGAACCCTGAGTGTTGACTGATGCTACCTCTGCTTCCACTGTCAGTCTGCTCTGAAGCCTGGCTGTCCCCTTCTCAACCCTTCAGCCATTTCAGCATCTGGCTTAGCCATACAGTTCATATTTTATCCAGCTCACCGCTCCCAGAGTCTCCAGCGTCTCGGCCTTGTGCAAGCTCTGGTACTTAACAAGCTAAGAGCCTCTTGTGACTTGTCTGGGCTGGTATTTTTCCCTCGGCCTAATAGGAAAAGCATGGCATACACATGCTACAGTTGGGGCCAAACTAGCGCAGGAACATACAGACTTTACAACCAGCAGTTCCAATTTGATCCCTAAACCACATACATAGCAGGACACAGGGTGGCTTGATTTGGTTATTAAATTGGATAATTCACCACTGAAAAAAGGTTGCTTGCTGCCATTCTGATCAATGGGTAGTTTGGTTTCATTATGAAAATATAGCTGCTGTGTTAACATTTTTGTCTTTATATCCAGCTTGAATATCAAGTTAAAGAGAAGCATATCTGAAGTACAAACAGCCAGAGAGTGGGAAGCACCCCCCCCCACACACACACAGACACATGCACACATAGTTATGTATACATAACTAGGAAATAAATGAGTGTTTTCCTCTAATGGAACATTAGAAAGTAAAATACAAAATGCAGGGTATAATGCTCATGGCAGTGACTAAAAGCTCTTCATTTCATGTCTTCCTCATTTCTGTTCTGCCACTCTGGTTACCAAGGAAGACCCTCTCTCCTTTGCCTCCTCCCTTATTCCATCTAATGAGCTGCTGATCCTGTCAATTCTACATCCCTACTGTTGTTGTCTCCTGTGGTTTCCCCAGCCTCTGCTTCCTGCAAACTTTCTTGCCTGCCCCACCAGGGGGAATCTTCTTGAAGTACAGTTCTGACATGTGGTGTCCCTGTTCAACATTCTTCTGAAATTCCCCATTGCCCACCAGATAACATAGTCTCCTGGCATGGAGTTCAAGATTCAGCAGTAGCCTGTCCAGCTTTCCACTCCAGCTTTATCTCCCACAATTCCTATTCACAGAAATGCTTCTGGCAAATTCCTCCCAGTTCTTTGTCAAGCACTACAAATTTCAGGCTTTAACAACCTGAAAATGCCCATTCCTGTTCCTCTGCCATGCACAAGGCCCTCCTCTTGCTACAAGAGGCTCAGGTCCATGTAAAACATCTGCCTGGGAGCTCTGGTGTCTTTAATGACTTTTTACCTTGGATTAGTAATCTACAAGACAGGTTTCCTCACCTCCCTTAAAAGCATATACAAAGACCAAAACTCTGATTCCTTTCTCTATATTCCTCCATTACCAGCTCTAGGACATGATGTACACAAGTGTGTAACAAATACTTGACCTACAAAACAATAACATTCAGTAATTTCCCCTAAGTCCTCACAGATATTCTGTGGATAAGGTTTATAAGGAAGATGGCAAAGTGTGATTAATTTCAACCTGTAGGAGTTGAAATTAATCACACACATGCATGGAGTCCTCTGATGTGGGAGTTGAAATAATTTGCCTATTTTGGCTGCCTGGGATTCAATGGTTCATTCAGAAAATGTAATTAATGCCTACTGGTCACTGGGCACTGGGGAATGCAGACAAATCAGACAAGCCATCATCTCCTGAAGCTCCAGCATTGGTGAAGGAAGAAACTCACATGCAAGATGCTTCAAATACAAGGCTGACCACAGGTGGTATAGACTGCAGTTGGTGTAGACTGGCCTTTCTCCATAGTAGCCTGATGAAGACAGAATGGCAGATGAATGGGTGAGCTGCCTCCTCTTTTTCGTGGGCTCAGGAAGGTTCTGTGTTTGCCTATCACTTGCTCTGTGCCATTGCTCCCTTGGACTCAGGGGGAAAAATACAGGGCCACTGGTGCAGACATTATCAAGAAATTCAAAATGCTGACAGCCAAGCATTATACAAAACCTGATGCTCTTTCTTTGAGGGGGGAAGGCCATGTGAAATTGTATGGGTCACATGCCCATCAAGCCAGCCTTGCCACAGGGCTAGGAAGCATAAATAGAGAGGCCTGTGACCTTTGATTATTTCTTCTTTCTTGCACCAGAGTCTGAGGAGAGCCACTACTAATTCTCGTGGACTCAACAGTACTAGGACACACACAGCAGTATACAGGCCAGTAACAAATATTTGCTGTGTGCCTACTATGTGCTCAGAACTCTTCTAAGTTTCAGGAATACAGTGGATAGACAGAACAATGAATTCATTTTGTGTGTGTGTGTTTTTCACTGAGCTCACTTTGGTGAGGGACACCCACTGTAAATAAGCTCACAAAGAAATGCCCAAGAAAATCATCAGTTAGAGAGCTATGTTGTGAAGATGACAAAGCAGAGTGATGAGATGGGGGAGGGTGGAGGAGAGGGTGTGTTAGATTAGTGTGGTACACCAAAGCCTCTCCAAGGAGCTATCATGTTCAGCAAGCTGGGATGCATGCAGTCCTTTCTAGAGCAACAGGTGAAGATGCTGATAGTTTTGAGCATCAGTTCCTGGCTGCCAATATGTGCAATGTCTCCCCCAAGCCTCCAAGTCAATCAGGAGGGTCTAGGCTAGAAAGATGAAGTCCAAGGATGTTTGAGACTTTCCACTGCCCCTCTTCCCTCTCTGAGCCTTCTCACTCCTTCCCATATCACCTGGGGCCAAACCTGTACAAAGATTTGGCTACTCTGTTTTGGAGAGGCAGTTTCCAAGGCCTCTTCCCCTGGATAATTTCCTCTGACCTGCAGCCCATCAGGCAAAACTGGATGAACTGGGAGCCCCATTGATTCAGCGGGAGAAAATTCTCCAGTGAATGCCTCTTGCCCTCAAATGCCAGGGAAATTGACCTTTGGAGCAGCTCAGATCAGAATTTACTGGGAGACCCCTAAATCTCTCTTCTTCCTTGTACCAAGAAAGGTGCTGAGTTCCCCAGCTTCCTTCAGATGCCAACAGAAGCTAGATTGTGGGGTGTAGAGTGAGGCAGGAAAAATCGGAGAGGGAGGGGGAGGGGGAACCACAGGGTGCAACAGGTAGCAAAGAGGAAGCCAAGGGCTGAAGAACACAGTTGGAGCCTGCTGCGGCATGCCAGTGGGCTGTGGGCTGGAGGTGGTCGCAGCGAATGCAAAAGCCTCCCCCCTCCATAGATCCCCATCTTGCTCGGCCATGTCAGGTCTGCACAGTCCTCTCAGCTGCAGCCACAGGCTGCCTTTTCCCCAGCTTGGGCCCCACACGCTGCTGGCTGGCCTCTTCCTCCCTCCTCCGGCCCCCCGCCCCTGGCTGTCTGGCAGCGCCACAGTGGTGGCGGCGGGGGGGAGGCGGGGGGGGGCCTTGGCGACTGGGCTCCCTCCTTCTTTCCCGCCCGCCCCAGACTCCCCCTCCCTCGCTCCCCACTGCCGCAGTGATCACGTCGTCAGAGATTTCCATCGGGGCTTGGGGGCGGGCCCAGGGTGGGGAGCGCGGGGTGGGGCGAGGCGAGTGGGAGGAGTGAAAGTTGGAGCGCAACAAAACCCTGCAAACCTCGCTCGGTGCGACCAGACCCTGCGCTGCGACCTCCACACAGGTGGTCGCGCCGGTCCCCGCCGCGATGTTGCCCAAAGTTCTCGTGATCCTCCTGAACCTGTCTCTGATTCTCCAGTCGAGGTGAGTCTCCATCCTGTGACCCAAGAGCCCCCAGCGCCCAGCTCCCTCTGCCCGCGAACCCAGCCAGCTCCCAGGACCACCGCAGCCCCGCGTTCTTCGAGCCCCGCTCCCGCCTTGCCTCCGGCCCTTGCGCGGGCTGGCCAGGTCCCGCGTCCCCTCGGCGCGCACCAGCTTCCATCCCGCTCCCTCTAGGATGTAGGATGGGGGTCCCGGGCCGCAGAGGGGGATCTGAGGAAGGAAGGCGGGCCCCTCTGTACCCTGGCCATTCACGTCCCGGACTTCAGCCCTCCAAAGCGCTCCTTTCCCTCACGGAGTCTTGCGCAGGAAGAGGGGAAACGGCCTCACAACGACCTGCCAGCACGGGCTGGGACTACTTGGGGGCCAGTGGGTCACAGGTTGGGGGAGTATAAGAACCGAAATTTTCTCTCACCCCCCCCCCTCGGAGCGCCTACCGAGTACCAGGCATGGTGCCAGGCAACTCTGACTTTACTTGCTTCCCATCCCGCCGCTCCTCTTGATGCCAGGCCCAGGCAGGAGCCTTGGTTTGGTGTGAGGATTCCCTCCCCAGCTAGCCTCCACTCTCCAAAGCTGCAGTCTCCACCTTCCTTCTTCACCGCTAGACACCCCGCTGGGTCTTGGGAGGACTGGAGCCTAGAGGCTAGGAATGTTATTCTCTGAGGTCTGTGGTTTGGGTCCTGGATTTCAATCCCTGCCTCCACTTTTCAGATGTCCCTTAAGCGGCCAGCTTCCCAGACATCCTCTAGGGGCCCTGGGACTTTTCTAGAAGGTTGTCCCTGGGATTTCTAGCTTTTTAGGGTGAACGGTGACTATTTCATGTTTTTGAGAAGGTTTCTTGCTGGGTGTGAACTGTCACAAGTTCCTAAGCTTCCTGATCTGTTGCGCTTTCTCGAAGTTTCCATGGCATTGGGCTTGCGTCTTGTTTATCTGTTTTGGAGAAGGGGGATGGCTTCTCTCCCCACCCCAGGTTGTGCTAGCTTTGGGGGGAGGGACTACATACGTGGCTCTTGCTGGCTCACTGGTGTGCTAGGGTGGGACTGGCCTCAGTAGGGGCTTGGTAAATATTTCTGGTTGCGTGCTAAGAATTTTCAGTCATCCATATCCCTCCAAATGGGATTTCGATTAGTTCGGAGCTGACATGGTGACTGGCAGGGGCAAAAGATGGCTGCGGTAGGGGGCAAAAAGAGGGGGGGATCAGAGAGAAAGGAGCAGGGAGATGGAAACTACCCTTTAAACCACGGGGGAGGGCTGCAGCAACAGTGTTCAGACACTGTCAGCATGGCAACCCGTGATATCAGGAGAGACAGGGTGACATGGATTATTGAACCTGGAAACCTTGCTCTGGTCCAGGTTCAACCTCAAATTAGTTGTGTGACTTTGGGAACAGCCCTTCGTTCCTCCATCTGGGCCTCAGTTTCTTCATCTATAGAGCGAAAACGAGAGCTGATTTGGAAAAACATCCAGGGCCTTTTCTAATGTCTCCCCCTCCCCCTTGACAGGCAGCTTACAGGGGGCAGAGGGCAGCACAGAGATTCAGCGCCATTTTGGATGCTTGAAAAGCCCCCATGGAAAATCCTACTAGTCCAGTGTATGAGTATTTTTCAAGTTTTTATTCTTTCTAGCACGGAAAGTGGGCTTAATGGCTGGCTGGGGAAAGGTATGCATCACCAGGAGCTCCTTACTCCCCAAAATAAGGTTTCTGTTAAAACAAGGTTTATTTGTTTTAACAGAAAAAAACCTAATTACAGGATCAAAGCGACCTCAAGCCTTTCTGATATTATTTTCCTTGCAGACCTAGCCCAGAGGACTGTGGTGGTCCCAGTGCTGCCATGTTTGTTAGCCCCTGAGCTTTTAAGTCTGGAGGTGGGGTTCTTGTTTTTGATGGGTTTCAGACGACTGCGTTAGGATTGTGCCATATCTCCAGCTACGTCACTCATTTTGCAGGGTCTCAGGCTTCCATTTTCCCAGGCCTCCATTTTCCCTCTATGTCTCCAGAGAGAGGTTGGCCCTTATCTCTTCAAAGGACTGAGGGGATTAGCCTCCGGGCGCCCAAGCCCCAAAGACTTGAAAAGCCTCAGGGAAGAAGACATCTTCTGGATCTTGCATTGGGGAGTGAAAACTGCTTTTCCCAAGCCCAGTTCTTCCCTAGCCCCTAGCCCACCACAGGAATTAGCCACTTCAGATATAAGAAATGGCACTGAGTTAGCACATTTGTATTCCAGTTAAGCAATTCTAAGAGCTTGAAATACTGCAGAAAAAACGCATTTTGCTGCCCAAGTTGGCAGTCCCTTGGTCTGCAATACAGGGGCCATGCCCAAATCTGCTCTGTTTACCCTTTATTTTAGGAAGCAAGTCACCTGGTAGCTTTTATAAAAGTCATTTTGGAAGTGTAACATGCAAATATAAAAACACTAAAACTATGAGTGAACAGCTCAGTGGATTTTCACAAAGTAAACATATTCATGTAACCATCACCTACATCAGAAAATAGAACATTAGCAACCACTCCCCCTGCCAACACACACAAGGCACCAAATGCCCCCTCTCTGGATGATCTCCTCCCCAAAGGAAACCACTCTCTTGCTTTCCAACACCACACATTAATTTGGGCTGAGGTCTTTTAAAAAAGCATTTAATTGTGACTTTTCAAAGATATATAAATATAGAGGGATAGTAGACTGAATCTCCACATACCCTTCACCAGCCTCATCATTAAGGAAGTCAAGGTCACTTGTTTTCTCTGTCCCCCTGCCCACCATCCAGGGGGACAAAGAAAATAAGTGGCTTAAATTGTTTTGAAACAAATCTCAGACATCATACCATTCCATATGTAATTATTTTAGTCATTAAGGACTTCAAAAATATAAGAAAATACCACTATTACATCAAAAATTTAAGAATAATGTATTTATGCCCCAGCTACCCAGTCAGTGTTCAAATCTCTTGATTGTGTCATTGATGGGTTTTTTATAGTCTACTTTTAAAATCAGGCTCCAAATAAGATCCATATATTAGCAGGTGGGACATCTTTTTAAAATTCTTTTTATTGAATTAGAACCTACATACAGAAAGTTCTCAAATCATAAGCCCACAGCTGATGAGTTGTCAGAAAATGACCATACCAGTGTAAAAAAGGCTAAGTTAAGGGTTGGAATGTGATAAGGACCTCAGAATCCCCCTACTGCCACTTCATCATGACTTCCCAGCAAAGGTGGCACTACTCTGACTTCTAACACTATAGGAGTGTTTCATAAATTAGCATATGGCTTTTTAATTAAAAATATTATTATCATTATTAGCAGTAGTAGTATTGCTATTATTGCCTGTGGTGCTCAAGATGGATTCCTGTTGGTCATCCATTTCCTGGATGACAGTCTCAGTAAAGGACTCCTGCCTTTCTTCAATGCTGAGACAGCCACAAAGAGCTGTTCCATCCTCCACCTCCTGCCCCCCCATACAGTGAGTATTGCAAACCCACAAAATTGCAAAATATTCCCACAATTTTCTGGTCCTCTGTGGGAGAGGCTGCTCTGGCTTTTGCAAGCATTCCTAAGCAGCCCTGGCCCTCGGCCTGCCCCTTCCTCCCAGGGGCTGCAACTCAGGCAGGAGGCCAAGACCTCTAACAGAGCTCATACAAGAATGTCCTCCTACTTCATTTTACCTTGTATGTTCTTTTAAAATTCAGGTCTTATTTTTGTTGTTGATTATTCTAAAGGAAAGAATTATAAAAGAGGGATAGCATAAAAGTCCCCAAAGAGCAGCATGATTTAAAAGAAATTAACCAGTATAATCTGTTAGTGCCTCTTAATTTACTGTTACCAGTCCCTAATTAAGCTTTGCATTGCAAATGTTTTGGTTTGCCTCTGCCCCAAGAGGCAGCAGCTGAGGCCCCTACAGAGTGAGTGGAGGGCAGAGCTTCACATTTTGCTTGTATATTCTAGGGTTGAGGGACCTCAGGCTGCAGTGGAGAATGAAGCCCCTGTCCAAGACGTTGCCGTCTATGGCCCCCAGCTCCCGCCTGTTGGAAGGAAGCTTCTCTCTGAAGAAACAAAGCCTGCAATTATGAAGACTGGACGCCCAGCGGGCAAGCTGCCAGAAGCCTCCCGCATCCTGAACACTATCCTGAGCAACTATGACCACAAACTGCACCCTGGCATTGGCAGTGAGTACCAAAACCAAGTTCTTCCCTTCCTGTAGGAAAATAGTTGAGGGCATAGGTGTGGAGAGCAGGCCTGGGCACCAATGAGGGTGCCATGAGCAGGGACAGGAACATGTACTGCTGACATGATGGGTAAGAAAGAGTAACTCTAACCTCAGCAGTGCTGGAGACCTGGGTCAAGACTTTTCCCTTCTCTCACCCTCAACTTTTCCAAGCATAAAATGATGGCTGATCTTCAAGGTGGATGTTCGACGCTTAACAGTATGTAAGCTGATTCATGTGACATGAAAGAAAAATAAGGAACTGGGATCAGACCTCATTCCTCCTCTCGGATCACCCCCTCCCCTGCCCCATGCCCATATTTGTCACTTACTCCCTGCTTCTTCTTCCCCTCACAGAGAAGCCCACCGTGGTCACCGTTGAGGTCTCCGTCAACAGCCTTGGCCCCCTCTCCATCTTGGACATGGTGAGTACTGAGCTTGGGTTACAGTTTTTCCTAGCACAAGGGCTGACCTATGGGAGGTGGGGGCACACATTTATACTTTCTTCTCTATGTTTCCATAACAACTCTGAGAGCATTTTTGTTTGCTTGGTTGGTTGGTTGTTTTTGGAGGGAGGGGAAGGCTTAAATTTGAGATCAAGGTTGGAAAAGGTAAGTCCCTTGCTGCCTGAGGACAACCTTCAGAATTGTCTTCCAGTCTTTCATTCAAAATAAAAAATAATAAAGCAACTTCAGACACCACAATGGAATGACTCTTTATTTCTGCTAGTTATTGATATGAACTGAACCAGCTCTTGCTCTCTGTTTCTCTAATTTTGTTCTAGTCCCTTCTCCTTCTTCCACTGGTATCATCCTAGTGTCAGTACTGTACCCAGTTAGCCTTGTCCCACCTAGAATATGTGAAAGTGTCCACCCACCCCAATACCCCTACCAAGCCAGGTGCCCCAGCAATGTGCCTCCTATGGTCCTGAGCCCACTTACAGCATGCAGTCCAATCCTATAGTCCAGGATTCAAGCCCCCCACCCCCATAGCTCTCTTCTGTTTCACCCCTTTAGAGGCCCCATGCTCTGATCACACTAGACTATGGACATTCCCAGGCCACCTGTTACCTCTGAGCCGAGCCTTTGTTTCAGTAGTTTCCAGTTTAAGATGCCATTACTTTATTTTCTTGTCAAAAGCCTCTTCTTTCAGAATACATTTCAAATGACATCTTGCTCATGGCAGCTTCCCTGACTCCCATAGCTATCAGTCACTTCCCTCATGCACCAGGCTCCTCTCTGGGCACTCACATCTTTCTAGCTTGATCTTCCCTACTTCATTTCATGGGATTTATTTGCTCTGTCTTTGCCTTGTCCTCCCCATTGTGGACTATGCAATGCCAAGGACTCAATATATATGTTAGCCGACCAAATGAGTTATGAAAGATGTTCTTTAAAAGTCCCTTGCATCTGCAAAGCCTGACAATGGGAAAGGCCATGGGAACCAACTCCATTATAGCCACAGATGTGACTTGGCCAAAGGTAGATACCATTTTAAGGTAGACACTGGTACCCACTTTACACTATGAGACAGAGTAAGTTCAGAGGCTTGCTTGGCTTTGAGATGGGCCTTACAAATGGACACTGTAAAGGTAAGTGACCTCATGGAAGATCAAAGTATTTTCATAGGCTAAGTGGAAGAGTGAGCCCTCCTCCCTTCCCTGTGGTTCTGTATTTGGCTACCTGTTCTTAAGCCAAAGTGTACATATGCATTGCTGTGTAACAAATTACCCCCAAGCAGTGTCTGTGTGTGTGTGTGTGTGTGTGTGTGTGTGTGTGTGTGGCACTGAGAATTAAGCCCAGGGAAATTTACCTCTGAGCTACACACCCCCAGCCTTTTATTTATTTTTTTACTTTGAAACAGGGTCTGCTAAGTTGCTGAAAGTCTTTGCTAAGTTGCTGAGACACATCTTGAACCTGCAATCCCCCTTTCTCGGCCTCCCAAGTACTGGGATTACAAGTGTAAAACAGTGTCTTAAATCAACAAATTGTCACTATCTCAGTGCTGCATGCTCCAGGAATCCAGGCCTGGCCTGGCCTGACTGATTTCTCTGCTTCAGGGTCTTACAAGCTTGCAATTGAGGTGTTAGTTTGGGCCGGAGTCTCATCTACAAAATCAACTAAGGGAGGATCCACTTCCAAGACCACTCCTATTGTTGGAGGGATTTAGTTTCTCTCTGGCTGTGGTCTGGAGGCCTCCCTCAGTCCTTACCACATGGGCTTCTCCATAGGGTTATTTATAATATGGTAGTTGATTTCCTTTAGCATGAAAGAGCATGAGAGTGGGTGCTCAAAATAGAATAAACTTCATAATCCAGTGTGGCGAGTGATATCCCACTGTATTCTGTTCATTAGAATTAAATCATTAGGTCCAGCCCACAGTAAGGTTGTAGGGGTTACACAAGAGCATGAAGGTGAAGATCATTGGTGGCCATCTTGTATTCTCCCTACGACCCCTGGCCATGATGTTCTCCTATTGGAGTGAGAGCCGGAGGTTGAAGTATTGTGGTACCACCATTTGGTCATTGTTTATTCTTAATAGAAGATGCACTTTTGAGGTCATTGGTTGAGGGTGGAAAAATTGGCTCAGTGTTGTTTCCAACCAGTAGTCGTCTGCCCCCCACCCTTTAGTATAAATCACAGCAAGCTGGCCTACTCATTTCTTCCTAAGCTATCTTCCTCCACCCAGTTGGTATGGCTAAATTTTCTTTTTCTGAGCAGGGAGAACAGAAACACTGATAAATGGAGCAAATGATCCTAAGTTGCTTTGCTCTCTTTTCTAAATGAGCATCCTACAAAACTAAAGATCATTGGAACATTTGTGGCTCTGATCTTCTTGCAACTGATATAAGATATAATTTGGGGTAACTAATATCTATCATCTGCAAGAACTTTTCTGGCAGCAGAGCGATACTTGCATTCGTGGTAGTGGAATGCCCCCTTTTTCCTTGTTCCATATCTATTAATGCTGCCAGCACTGGACTCACCCAAGGTGCCAGGAAGTGCTGATACCTGACAAGCTCAGAGGATCCAATTTAATAACCCAGCAGTCAGTCACCAAACTTGATGTGGGACACAGAGCCAACAACTTGATTTTCTTTGGCTAGTAAGGTGGTGCTTTAGACTGGGCCAGGAGCTTTTTGAAAATTCCAAACCCTCATGTGGTATTAAATTTCCCTGAGATCTCAACTTCTCCATAGTTCCAAATCATTCTTTCAAGCTGTGGGAGGCCCCAACTATACAGCCTGTTTTTTCCTAGTGTACTTGGTGTACACATGTCTTTGTCACACAGCCACAGAGTTTGCCAGTGCTTAGAGCATACTTGTCTCTGTGGATCTTCATGACAGTCTTAATAGTACTTAAGGCTGCCATTAAGAATCCCCATTTTTGCATGCGAGGGAACTGAGCCTCTCATGCATGGCAAGGTTGTGATTCTCAGTGTTAGGTCTCCAATTAGTGCAGTTGTCTGAGGAAAGCCTAAGCCCAAGGAACATGGATTTATTGTTGTTATTATTATTGTTGGTACTGGGAATTGAACCCAGGGGCATTCTACTTCCAAGCTACACTCCAAGCCCTATTTTATTTTGAAACAGGGTCTTCCTAGGTTGATGAGAGACCTCGCTATATTGCTGAGGCTTTTTTCAAACCTGCGATCCTTCTGTCTCAGCCTCCCAAGTACTGAGATTACAGGAATGTACCACCACACCTGGCTGCACATGGATTTTAATCAAACATTTCTATCAGTCTCCTGGCTAAACTTTGGAAAACACCCAGATGGGCTTAAAAGGCAGTGACCAGTCTGGGAATGACTGCCTGTTACAGCATCAACAGTTGCTAAAGCTGTTTCTTACTGTGATAATTATTACAGGTGATTGTAATTATGCTAGTTCCTAGATGCCAGATTTCTAGTTTCAGCTGAGAAAAAAGAGATGTGCATCCAAGCTCCCTTGTCTAACTGGGAAAAAAATTGAACCGTTAGTTATCAGTTGATATGTAAAGAACTTACAGTTGGCATCTTGCTAAATAGGAATTAAGTGGTCATTTGAAACACTTCATAGCAGACCATGAGCACAGTGTGGGTGCTAAGGCAAAGGTTTTTCACCATCTGGTAAGCAGTTCTTATGGCCTTGGCCCGAAGGCTCTGCTGGCCAAGTTGGAACTGCCAGCCTCTTGGAAATGTGGAAACATTCAGACGGCCATTTGTGAAGGCAGGCAGGTGAGGTGGGGCATGGCAGGATGGGGTCTTTTTGGTCTTCTTCTCTGGCCCACTCAAGAAAACATTCTTAGACTTCTCCTCCCTGCCCAGCTTCCAGCAACTTGGAAGCTGCTTCCTTCACCTTTTGTCCTGCACAGCAAAAACAAGCAGGGATTCTCCTGCCCCAGGGCTCTGCTGGCCTCCAGCATTGTGGGTTTCTAGTTAGTACTTATTGTTTGATGCAAGGTAACTCAAAGAAAAGACCTAAGGATACTGCAGAGGAAAATTAGACCTTGACACCCAAAGGGATGTGGGAGCAAGAAGGCCATTCTGGGGCAAGGCCACCATAGTGACACTTTGAGTGGCAGAGCCTATGTGCTGTCATTTGTTATTTGTAAAACTTTGGGTAGCTCCTTATCTCTTTAGCCTCATTTTCTCTACCTCTAAAATAAAGTAGGTGGGCTAGCCCTCAGAATTCTGCTTTGGCGTAGTTCTGGTACTTGCTATTCAAGCTGCTTACAGTTCTATTAAAATCTGTATTTTCTCCTTTTGATATCAGGGATTCAGATTTCTGGCTTCTTGCACTTCATCCTATTAAACATCCTTCGTGATGTTTAGCAGCCAATTTATAGAATAGATAGTGTCTAGAGACCAAATAATCATGGGTATATCTATGCGTATGCACACACACACACATCTAGAGGTTACCAGCACTTGTTTGAAAGGAAAAACAAAACAAAGCAAAAAAAGTTTATCTTTGTTTGAAAAAACCTGAAATTTGATAGACATTTCTCTTGTGACTCAAAGCATTTCATTTTTCAGTATAATTCTGGGGAATAAAGGATCAAAGTTAATTAACATCTGTGCTCCCCAAATAAGAGCTGAAAGGGGAAACTTTGCTGTTTACAACCAAAGGTGTGTGCACTTATCAATTTTTTACATGATTTTGAGCAGGGATCTTTTATTTGCTGTGGAAATGTGGAGGCTGAGAGGGGATTTACCTGGCTGACATAGAACAATTGCCCTGCAGGAGCACAGTAGTATTCATTTGAGAATGTTACTTTCTTTGGAGAACATCTGGAAATAGAAAACTATAAGTCAAGCTTCTGCTGCTTTCCTCTATGCAAGCCTAAGTGCTTGCCCCGGGCTCTATCAATGGTGTGGGGCCTTTGGCCTGGCAGAGGAAGGATCATAATAGTAGCTCTAGAATCAGGGCAGTTTGAGGCATTTACAAATAATTTTACACACACCCCCCATTTGACAAGATGGCAGATAAACACACAAGGTCACATGAACATTTATTTAAGATTTTGATTATAAATGGGAAAAGTTCTATAGGGAAAAACTAAAGTGAAACTAATCAACACTATAGTCTAACAGGTCGCCTTCCTTCCATATTCCATTGGAACCATTTCTAGGGCACATTCAGTTGTCTGTAGTGTCACTTAGTGACTGCTGGCTATTTTCTAAGTCATCTTATGTTGACATAATTCCATGTTTATGGTTTCAGGTGTGGACGTGGTTTACAGATGTGTCATTTTGAATGACCAGTTCCTATATTGTCTCTTAGCTTGCCTGTGTTTTCTTACTCTCACTTATAAGGAAATATGAAAAAAAAACCCTGATGGTTATATTGATGCAAATGCCATGCTGATGAGGATCCTAGAAACCTCAGAGCTAACCCGACCTTGAAAGATCACCCCATTGTTGCATTGATGCTTATCTTCCAGATACCTAGCAAACATTGACTTCCTTGATTCAATGACATGCAGCAGTTTTATCCAGCTGTGCTTATCACTGTGTTCTGTAGTGGTAAGATCTGCATGGGCCACAGTCATGTTTGCCATTCTTTTTTTTCTTTTATGGTACTGGGGATTGAACTCAGGGGGCATTCTGCCTCCAAGCTATACCCCCAGTCCTATTTTTTATTCTTTATTTTGAAACAGGGTCTCACTAAGTTGCGGAGGGCCTCACTAAGTAGCTGAGGCTGGCCGCGAACCCGGATCCTCCGGTCTCAGCCTCCCAAATGCTGGGATTACAAGCGTGTGCCACTACCCCCGGCTCATGTTTGCCATTCTATTGGGCGATACATTCTTTCCAAATGGTGGAATCCTTCCAGACTATGCGGTTGTGACAGCACAGAATGAATAGTAGTGTGATGGGCCAAGTTCTACATAATGTCCATGGACTCTTGGGAGCTTGAGAATAGGGAAGTCTCGGGAATATATGATTGAAATCTTCAAGTATCTTTCCTTGATTCAAAGTTGACTCTGATTTAAGATGTATAACCAATTTCAATCACTGTTTGTCAAGAAGAAAGGGACACATGTTGCATTAAAAACATGTATCAACTCTAAGATGCACCCTGGTTTCTGAAATGTGGGAAAAGTGCATCTTAGGTTCAGTGAAATGCCATTTCTGATTATCTGTCCTCTGGAGCAAGAATTAGACTTTTTTCTGTTTCCAGAAGGTATAAAGGGGATTGATAAGGGAAAGTAAGAAGCTCCAATTAAGACAACCCTTTCTGTTTTCTGAGCCATGTGAAAATATTCTGAGCTGTATGTTAATAGCTACGTGATGTGGGGACCTAGCTCTCCTTGCTGTGGTAATAAAGCAGGGCGTGACTCCATTCTTGGTTGGGCTCACTGGGCTTGGGGACCTCTGAGTCCTTTCCAGTTCTGACACTGGTAGAGTCTCAGGGCAGAGAGAAAGTACCTTATCCCACTCTTGCTTCCTGGTCCAGTGCTCTATGCATCTCATCAGGTTGCCTTTAGGATTCTAGTTTAGGGAGTGGCAAACAATATATCTGGATGTGAATGTCCTTTCTCTGCTCATCCTCAAGTGTATGGTTTTCTATCCTTCCCACCAGGAATACACCATTGACATCATCTTCTATCAGACATGGTATGATGAACGTCTTCGTTACAATGACACCTTTGAGACCCTTGTTTTGAATGGCAATGTGGTGAGCCAGTTGTGGATCCCAGACACCTTTTTTTAGGAATTCTAAGAAGACCCAAGAACATGAGATCACTATGCCCAACCAGATGGTCCGCATCCACAAGGATGGCAAGGTGTTGTACACAATTAGGTATGTCAAGTCTCTGGTGCCTCACCTCCTGGGAATCTCCCTCCCCTTCTAGGAATTTTAGCCAAAGACTCATGGGCAGAGATCTCATCCTGAATAATGTTTTTAAGGGGCCGATCCAGTTATCCTAGCCCATGAACACAACCTCTTCATGTACAGACATAGGCAGTCAGGCCTCAAAATAAAAATATAATGCTTAAAGACACACACCAAGCTTGTGGTGGAGCTGGGACCAGTGCCCAGTTACATGGCTCCCAGTCCAGAGCTCCTTCAATTCGAATGTACCAGTATGACTGCATTGCCTGGACAATTCCATCCCAAGTGGACACTGGATTTAAAGATACATCCACGGTGGTGGAATTGTCCAGGTGGAGCAGCAACACAGCGATTGGAAAGAGAACTAAGACCAGGCTAGGTACCAGAATGCCTGGCGGGGGAAGGTTGTTTGTGGGGGTGAAAAGGTGGTGAGAGTGGGAGTGTTTACAGTGCAAGGAAACGGATCTGGGCAAGAAACAAAAGTCCATCTAAGTTGGTCCATATACTTTTCTGATGATGGAGCTCAGAGTATTCAGACACACCCAACCTGTTCTTCTTCTGTCCCTTTTCTCTCCTTTGAACTTTTTATCTTAAATTCTACTGTTGTCAGTCTATTGGTGATCCCCAGATCAAAGTCAGGTGGATACATGAGTACTCAGAGCCAGCCTAATGAGGCTCCTTTCTCCCTTCCAGGATGACCATTGATGCGGGATGCTCTCTCCACATGCTCAAATTCCCAATGGATTCTCACTCTTGCCCTCTGTCTTTCTCTAGCTGTGAGTACCTTCTCAGGTTTCTGGGGGCCCAGATATATATTGGGCCCCCTTCCTTTTCCCCTCTTTGCCCTTTGCATTTTTTCTGCCTCTGCATTGCTTCTAAGATGGTTGTCAAGGTTACACAAGGCCTCCATCCTCCATCTCCCATCCTCATCTCCTTTCCTTTCCATAGTACTGTGTCACTCTACCTGGGCCTCATGTGGGATCCCTCCTTCTCCCTTGCACCCACTGTAGCTAAGTCCCCTGCTTCTGAAGTGTATCTCTAGTGTGCCTGCTTCTCTCCATCTCCACTGCCACTACCTTGGTTTAGGCCTTTGTCATCTTCTGCTTGGTCTTTTGCATAATCTTCACCTTGAAATGGAACATGTCCTAAGCTAAATTAATTGTCCCCTCTCAAACCCCTACCTCCCAAACAAATGTGCTGCTTCTATGTTCCCATCTGTCTCATTGAAGGGCACCATCACCCACCCACTTGTTTAAGCCAAGAACTTTGATGCTTCCCTCACCCTAACTGCCTACATCTAATCAATCAATACATCCTGTTGGCGTTCCCTCCCAAATCTCTATTGATCTGCTTTTTCGCTCTGCATTCTGGCTGTCACAGCTTTGACCCCTGCCTTCATTTTATCGTGCTTCAATTACTGTGCTGGCTTCCCATAGCTGGCCACCTTCCCAACATGCTGTCCTCACATAGGAACCAGAGTGACCTGACTGAAGTGTTAGCTAGACCAGGTTGCTTCTTCATATCCAATCCTTTAATTCTCATGGATCAATTCCAAATTCCTTAAAGTGACCCTCAAAGCTCTTCATCTGCTGGCCCCTGCTACCACCTCCTGCACAACTCATCCTCTATGAGCTAGCCATCGTGAAACTTTGCCATTTCCACAATAAATGAGGCATTTCACCTTTCTGTGCTGCTTCTCACCCCTTCAGATTCTCCATATGGATAATATTTACTTGACTTTCAAGGCTTCATGGAATGTCACCTGTTTTGTGAAGTCCTTTCTGAGTGTGTCCCCTAGTGATCTCTCCCTACTTTATATCCCTACTGTTCCATGGGCAGAGGTTTTTTTCAGAGCAACTCCCCAAATCACAGCTGTATACTCACTGTCTCACTCAACAAAATGTGCACGCTTGAGGGCAGGGTTTATGCCTTGCTCATCTCTCTGTTTTCAGTCCAGGGCCTGATACTAAGGAGTGCTCAGTAAATGCACTTATTGAATGAACTTCAACAACCAGGTAAGAGAGGCAGAGTCCCACAGCTGGTGAGGCCAGAGTCAGGACTCCAAGGCATTCCTCAGGCTAACTCCATGCTGGTGGGGGCCTAGCTGGGCTTCCTAGTCTCATGTGGCTCTCCTTCTCATGTCATTTTCAGTTTCCTATTTTAAGAGTGACATAATCTACAAGTGGGCAAATTTCAAGCTTGAAATCAATGAGAAGAACTCCTGGAAGCTCTCCCAGTTTGCCTTTATAGGAGTGAGCAACAATACTGAAATTATCTCAACCTCAGCTGGTAAGTGTGCCATGGGATCCAGGGCTAGGCAGAAGCCCTGAGGGAGGGGGGAGAGATGATCTGAGATGGCTGTCTTATGCAAAGTTTGTGAAATCATTCCATGGAAATACTGTGTAAGATGCAGTTCCTCTGGCATATGCTAAGTACTTACAACTGTTTGCAGAGGAAACTGAGACTTTGTAACAATGTCTCAGTCTCATCTGCAAAGAAGTAAGTGCTTTGCCAAGCCACCTGAGAGACTGGGTAAGTAGATAAAAGTTTCCATGCTCTTGGAATTTGCAACTGGCTTTGTCATGCAGACCCTTCAGTTTCAAGTTCTTTGTTAGAACATTGACCTACTTGGATGACTTTTGGGGAATGGTATTCATGTGAGTTCTCCATACCCAGAACCAATCCAAGCTGGTTGAATGGGAAGCAGGGTCTGTCCAAGTGGGAGGTGGAGGCTAGGGTTCTACTCAGTGAGAGCTGGGATAGTCTGGAGAAAGTTAGAACAGCCATAATGGCTGATACATCACCATTTTTCTCAAAAGAGCAGCTCTGAAAAACAGATTTCTGTTAAAGACTTCATGATAGATTCAACATCAACATGACAATCATTGGTTCTCTGACCTTGTTCCTAACAAGGATGAAAGGGGAGGGTCCTGGGTCTCTTAACTCTCAACTCCCTATTAGGTGTGAGCATGTTTGCTTGTGTTCCTAGGTGATCTGAATGAGGAGCCAAGAGGCCTCCCTAGGGGAGCTCCCAGAGCATCCCTGGAAACCTTCTTCACAAGTTCTGACCAAGTTCAGGGCCATGGAGGCACTGCCCCCATCGTTTCCTGAATGGTGATGGAGCGAGTCATCCAACCTGCCATTTGTCATGAGAGACAATTTGCTTTGATTCCCTGTGGTAGATAGAAAATCTGCATTTGCTTCACTTATTGAGTTGGTCACTGAGTGAAGGAAAGCTTATGCTCACCTGGCTGGAGCTTTGCTTGCACAATACTAGGCAGGGGCTAAGGGCTGCTTTACAAACACTTTCCCTCTTCTTGGGGGTTCGGGGGAAGGAGTTTGACTACCTCTCACTCAAATCCTTGCTCTTCTGCCAGCTAACCATGGGCCTCCCTCTTAGCTTTCTGCACCTCAGTTTCTTCAGATAGGTGGAGACCCACCATCAAAAGTGGCAGAGGAACAAGGCCCAGGGGCTTTCAAGTCACTAGTGGTTCTGTTTAGTAGATGGATGTGCATTGTTTCAAAATGGTGCCCTAGTGACTACAAAGCCCCAGAGCCAGCATCATCACCAAAGCAATGACAATAGGTAAGCAGCAGCTCTCCTTAGGAGAGAAGAGGGTTTGGGGGAAGAAAAGAGGAGATTTTTCTGTCCCTTCTTAAGTTCTTTCTCTGACATCAGAGTTATCTTTGGGATTGGTCTCAAACTTTTCACTCAGCTCCTGAGGCAGCTCTGGACCACTTCTGTGCTCATCTCCTTGGGGTTCAGAAGACAGTGGTATCCTGCTATTCTGACCACCTTGAACCTTGAACCAGAGAATTTCTGCTATGGGAGGTTCTCAGAAAGTCCACCCCTGCCCCCAATGAGTGAATCATCCTCCATTGATGGTTGTTGATATTCTGTGATGGAATCTTTACACTGATCAGGCATTCACTTATCTTCCAAGGAGCTTTCTTTCTTCTCTAGACAGCTCTGCCCATCAGAAACTCCCTGTACTTCTGAAATTGGACTCTCTGGAACTTCTACCTAGCTCTTTTACCCTGGAACCATCTGACTGAAATTAACCATTCACTCTTCTTAAAGGTCAAGATTAAAGGACCAATATTATCATTCCAGCCCTGGATCATATCATTATAGTCTACATAGCTCCAGTTCCTTTTTCTTCCTTTTCTTTCAAAGCTTTAAGTCCACTCATCCATATAGTCCCACTCTTCTGGACACAGTATTTCTAATTGTGTCTCTTTGACAGTGTAATGACCAAGCAAAACAAATAAGCATAAGAGCAGAAATCATCTTTATTTTTTATTTTTTATTTTGTTTTGGATCCCCAGCCCCATATAACTTTTTTTTACCTTACCCATGCTTCTCCGCTCCTCAGGGAGAAGAAAGCATATGTTAGCATCCTTCTCTTGGCCTTTAAATACCAATTTCCATCTCTTGACAAATGGAGAAGTTCTTCATTGGCCAGAATAAACAAATCTCCATTGGCCAGAATAAACAAAATAGAGAAATACAATGGAATAATAAATCTTCTTGCAACAAGCATATATAAACTCAGTTGTTTTGCAAGAGTGGGGTGGTTATAGCTGATTAGAAGAGTCTTAAATTTCAGTCAGGACCCCAGGGCAAGAGAATTAGGAGTTTGATCAATACATTCTGGTCAAGTATGAGAGTGGCCCCCACTGCAGCACTGGAAGACTTCTAGCCCCAAAGGTACTACTCTGGAACCAAGTTTACCACTGACCCCAGGCCACTTCCTTGCCTTTTTCCAGAAGGATATGAGAAATTTTGCTCCTTGAGTGTTAGTGCTGCCAAGGTGAGTAGGAAAGACTGCTCTCATTCAGCACCAACTCACCCAAACCTGCTGGGGAGATAACCCCCCTTTCATAGACAGGTTGATGTTCTGTTTTCCAAAGCTGAGTATTCACTGGCTATTCCAGGCTTGGTCGGGCAGGAGCTAAGCTGCAGGGCCCACATACTTTGAATGGATTTAAAGCCCATCTAATTCAAGGCCCAGGGATTCTTTAGCATCACTGAGGTAGGAGTTTGGAGATCAGTTTCACAAAGGAGCCAGGATTAGAGCTATTTCAAATCCAAAGTGATGTTGAGTGTGAAAGTGATTTTCTAGACTCTATGCATGCCTGTAACTCCAGTACAAGGGAGGCTGAAACTGAGACAGAAGGATCACAGGTTTGAAGCCAGCCTCAGCAACTTACTGAACCCTATTCCAAAATAAAAACAAAATAAAAATTAAAAGGACTAGGGTGTACTCATAGATAGAATGCCCCTGATCTCAATCCCCAGTTCCAAAAATAAAGAAAAAGAAAGAAATGAAGGTCTTAACAAGCCATGGAGTCATGACAGCATGCAGAGTGTTTGGGGGCAGAGCTTTGAAAGCATAAGGTAGCATGAAGGGTACCATCAAAGATGATGGCTGCAGATGTAGTTGGTCATCAGGTCTAGAGGAGCCATTGTTGTCTAGGGCAAAGGCAACAACAGGGAATACAATGCCCAAATGAATGTGAAGACCTCAGTCTGCCTTGTAGATGTATATTCTGCAGACTTGACATCTAGAGGGCTGACTGAAATTTTCACTTTCAGCTAATTCTTCTGTTTTCCCAAAGAACTCTATTTGGGAGTTTTGAATGTTCATGTAAAAATGCAGGCTATCTCAGGGAATCGGAGAGATTGGTGTTGGGTAAAGTGTGGTTGCACACACATGCATGTGTGCAAAATGGCAGTTGAATCATGGTCACATCAGGCCTTTAGTGTCAGATTACAGAGAGTAGATTTGATTCACTGTATCATGAGTCACTGAGTAGGGAGCCACCAGGAGTTCGGGAGGAAGGCGAGTGCTTGCAACTGGCCACTGGTGGAACAGTGAGTATGTAGAAAGAAGGCCAAAGGCATTCTTCACTTCCTCCGTCACAACACATGCCACCTTCAGCTCATTTCCTAAGAGGACACTCTGTGAGGGCCATCAGCACAGATGGAATGCTGTATGTGGTTGTACCCAGTGAGTGGCAAGACCTCATTCAGCCATCTGGATATCAGCTGTGTGGTCCTGATATCAAGAGAGCCAATTGACTTTTTACTTTCATCTACCCAGAAAGACAGACTTTGGGAGTGAGGCAATGATGTGAGAAAGAAGTGATTAAGAATCTGGTCTTGGGCCAGGTATGGTAGTGCAGGCCTCTCACCCCAGTCCTTGGGAGGGGGATACAGGAAGATAGTGGGCTCAAGGACAGCCTGAAAAACTTAGCAAGACCCTGTTTCAATAGAAAACATAAAAAGAGATAGGGATGACCAAAATACCAAATTTAAAAAAAAAATAATCTGGCCTTGGCTTAGTTCTTAGCTGCCCTTGGGTCTTGCAGGAAATCTGCCCCCGGGCTCCTGGCCGTATGTGTTTTGCACTGAAATAGTGCACCTCCATCCTAGGAATGTGGTGGGGAATCTCATGAGCTTAACAGTGGAACCCTTAATGTGCACATCTTACTGTGTATCACACCAGTGCTGTAATGTAGTGTAATATTTTGTTATGTCTTTCAGGTGACTTTATAGTCATGACCTTTTTCTTCAATGTGAGCAGGCAGTTTGGCTATGTTACCTTTCAAAAATATGTCCCTTCTTCTGTGAACACAATGCTCTCCTGGGTTTCCTTCTGGATTAAGAAAGATTCTGCTCCAGCCAGGACCTCTTTAGGTAAGAGGGTAAGGTGGGCATAAGGATTATCAATGAATTGACTTCTCGTGGGGATCTTTAAGCAGTGTAACACACAGCTTAGTCCAAATCCACTCCTTGCTCTTGCAGGGATCACCTCCGTGCTCACCATGACTACCCTGGGCACCTGTTCTCGTAAGAATTTCCCACGTGTCTCCTACATCACAGCCCTGGATTTCTATATCGCCGTCTGCTTCGTCTTCTGCTTCTTTGCTCTGCTGGAGTTTGCTGTGCTCAACTTCCTGACCTACAACCAATCGAAAGCTCATGCTTCTCCGAAACTCCACCATGTATGACTTGGGTGTGGGAGTAGTGGCAAGGTTCTGGAGTATAGAGGCATAGCAGCAAGGGCACTGGGATTACTGCACACGGGTGGCCAGCCTCCCAGGTGATGGGGGGGGAGGGGGTTTGGGAAGCGTGAAGAAAATTGACCTCTTGACGCGACTGATGCTGGGAATCCTGGGGGGCCAAGAAACAGTGTGCCAAGAACACGGTTTCTGGAATATCCTGAGGCAGATCTTGGGCTTGAATCACTTCCTCTTGACTGTCCCCCACTTCTCCCTTTGTCCATTGCAGCCTCCTATTGGTGGCCGTGCCAATGCTCGTACCCGTGCCCGTGCTCGTGCCCGCGCCCGCGCCCGTGCCCGGGCTCGTGCCCGCGCCCGTGCCCTCGCCCGCCAGCAGCAGGAAGTGTTTGTGTGCCAGATTGTCATCTCCGAGGGAAGCGATGGAGAGGAACACCCATCTTGCTCGGCCCAGCGCACATCCAGCCCAGGTACCCCCCAGGGTCCCCATAGTCTCTGCTCCAAGCTGGTCTGCTATGAGTGCTGCAAGGCTTTCAAGAAATATTTCTGCATGGTCCGCGATTGCCAGAGTAGCACCTGGCAGCAGAGCCGCCTCCGCATCCACGTTTACCGCCTGGATGACTCACGGGTTCTTTTCCAGCTCACCTTCTTCTTCTTCAATGTGCTCTACTGGCTTGTTTGCCTTAACCTGTAGGCGCCAGCTGGTACCCGGTGGGGCAGCCTCTCCAGTTCCCCAGGAGGTTCCAAGCCCCTCGCCTAAGGGAGTTGGGAGACAACAGCAACAGTTGTGGGAGCACGCAGAGAGTCTCTTTCCTTCCCCGTTCCTCTCATGCAAGCTGTTGAAGAGGTGCCGCTGTTGGCCCTCTCCCCACTGGCCCCTTCGATCAGTCTCCCTAGTAATTCATTAATGCCTTTGTGGTGCTAAAGGCCCAATCCTGGCCTCAGCCTCAAAGTGCACAAACCAGCCACTCGCCTGTTTCTGACACCTCCTCAAGACGCTGGGTAGCAGGACCACAGGAGTAGGATCCCCCAGCACTGAGTCAGATTATTATAATCTTGTTTTTATCTCCTCACCCTCCCTACCCTGCAGATAGACAGACACTGGAATTGCCTCATTAGGAGGAGGGGAGCCAGCAAGTGGGCCTGTTTGGGACAGTATCCCTCCCTCTGCTGTTGTGACGCTTCCCTCTCCCCCCTGCCTCCTTCTGCATCACCAATTCAATGCCTTGCATCCAGTGGGTATCTATTTTTGTGTGTGATAATAGTAATTAACCCCTGCTTTTACACCACCTTTTTCCTCCTCCTTGACCCCTGTGACTCTTTCTGTAATTCCCCCAGTGACTTTCCCAGCCCTGATCCAGGTGCTAGGCCTTGGTGATTTCCTGGGGCCAGGAAACAAAGAAAGCTCTTTTTCACAGCAGGCACTCCCTGCCATTGAGTGGTGCCCAGCTCAGGCACAGTTGAGGAGTTTGACTGCTTCCTTGGCCCCCGGACCCATGAGCCAGTCCATTTTTATCCCTGGGGCACTCGCACAATCACATTTAATCAATTGAATTCCCTTAAATTTGTATGGCACTTTACCTTTGGCAAAGCACTTTTGACAAATCCTTTCTGTTTGGGGCCTCATTTATAGCCCTGTGACAGCTTCAGGGCAGTATTCTTATCCCCTCTATGCAGATGGGAACCCTGAGGCACAGATTTCTATGGGACTGTGGATCTCACTGGAAGCTACTCAGGAGCCCACTGTCACCTTTTAGATCACATGACAGGGCTAGGCAGCTCTGTTCACCATGATTCAATTCTATCGCCTCTGCTGGCACCCCAATTACAGGGTCCAGGATGGCAGGGTCTCTTCAGTGTTGGCCTGCTCAATTCTTGGGCTTTGAGGTGCTCAGATTGCCCCCCAAGATAAAACCTCTCCTGGCCCTAGTCACCCAGTGAGATGAATTTGGACACGCCCCAATGCTTGTATATGCTGAATGAAATCTGTGTCTGTATTTTATGGGGGGTGGATTGGGATCCATCTGCTTTTTGTCACCATCATCTGAAAAGGGGAAATATACAAATAAATAGTATCTGCAAAGCATTCAGTGTGTGGTTGGTTTTCTTGGTGATTAAGTTTGTTCTTACCTAAGGTTTTAAACCTTAAAACCCATGACTCAAACTTTCATCTGTTCCCTTCTCCTATCTCATCAATCCCAGACCTGTCAGACATGCACCAAGAACCCTCTTCTTGTAGTAGGGGAAAAAATGGAAGAGAGCTTCTGGGTGTGTGGTCTCCTCAGCAGGTACCTCAACTTTTTCCTATGTTTCCATTCCCTCCATGTTCCTTTTGCTTTGCCTGTCACTCCAGCCCCTAACTTGTCTCCTCTAGAAGATTCCTGGATACTACTGGGCTCAGGTTGTCCCCTACTATATGAAAATGGAGACTGTATATTACAAAGAAAAGGAGAAAATTTTCTCCTATAATTCAGCCAGTCAATAGTGGAATCAGACTACAGAAATCCTAAACCCTGGCTTGGTTTGGAGTAAGCCTGGAGACATTGGTTGATAGATCTTTCTGTCTTTCCTCCTCCTCCTCCTCCTCTTCCTCTTCCTCCTCCTTCTCCTCCTCCTCCTCCTCCTCTTCCTCTTTCTTCTTCTCTTTCTCTCTCTCTCTCATATAGGGGATTGAACCCAGGGGCATTCTAACTCTGAGCTATACCCCCAGCCCTATTTTTATTTTTATTTTGAAACAGGGTCTCACTAAGTTGCGGGGTGGCTCACTAAGTAGCTGAGGCTGGCTGAGAACCTGCAATCCTCCTTTCTCAGCCTCCCAAGTACTGGGATCACAAGCGTGCGCCACCACGCCCGGCTTCATCTTTCAAAAGGAGAATCACTAAAGTTATGTTAGGAAGTATTGGCCCTGGCATCTTGTGACACTTTAAATGCTAAAGAAACTAAAAATTTAATAAGAACCAAAGAGAAGACAAAACTGCTCTCTGAACAGCTGACATTTTTGTCATAAAATCCTTAGAATAATGCCTGACCACTCCCTATAAGAAACCTACATCTTAGGTTTCTCAATACAGCTTATGAATACATAAAAGTCTCTACTGTTTTTAAATCCTAAAAAGCTCACATAATCAGTTCTTTAAAAATGAGGAAATTGAAAAATTGAGAACATACCAAAAAATAAAATTAATGAAGAAAACACTACATATTAAAGCCCATGGAATATAGACATTTCACTTGCAGTAAAATTCATAATTTAAGCATTCTCACTACTAAATACAATGGAAGACAAATGAGTCTAGTATGGAAAACTAGAAATTGGAAAAAGGATAGAAACATATTGCACCTTAGAAAAACTTGGGGGAAAGTGGTATTTTTATATAAACAATCTGGAGAGAACAAGTGAAGCATTTGAAAAACAATAAATAAAGTTGTGTTTCTACCTCTTTTTTCATATTTAAATTATAGATGAAGCAAGTTTTTTTTATAATTTTAAGGAAACCCTAAAGATACTCTAGGATAGCATGGGAAAATATGTTTATACTATCGGGATGGAAAGGCCTTTCCAAGCATGACACCAGAAACTATAAAGGAAAACATTGAAGAATGTATGCCTACTAAGAAATAATAAAAAATTATATCAAAAGAATCACAGGTTGGTTTTCCTAGAAAACAGTCTCTGCAATCAAAATTAGAGTGCAGGAAGTTGGTAGAATAGTCCTTTTAGGATCAGCACCTTTGGGGGAAGTTTAGGAAGCAAGGTTATGTGGAAGAGAAAAATCAGGTTACCATGCAGTCACGGGGACCTCAGCAGAACACATTTGGTAATTCAGAAATTGTAGTGATGGTTCATCCAAAATGTCACAAATGAGCCGGGCGTGGTGGCGCACGCTTGTAATCCCAGCATTCGGGAGGCTGAGACCGGAGGATCCGGGTTTGCGGCCAGCCTCAGCTACCTAGTGAGGCACTCCGCAACTTAGTGAGACTCGGTTTCAAAATAAAGAATAAAAAATAGGGTTGGGGGTGTAGCTCGGAGGTAGAATGCCCCTGAGTTCAATCCCCAGTACCGCAAAAAAAAAAAAAAAAAAAAAAAAAAATGTCACAAATGAAGTCAAGGTAATGGGCCCTTAGATCTTGCTCAGGGCATGTGCTTCATATGAGTAAATTCTAGAGCAATTTTCCCATGTTTATATTATTTTTTTACCTAAGGAAGTTTTACAAGGCCGAGTGAAACACATTACACACCTCCCACTGGAGGTTGTCTTGACCTGTGTTAGTTAGCTTTTTGCCACTGTGACAAAATACCTAAGAAAAACAAAGGGGAGAAGATTTATTTTGGCTAATGGTTTCAGAGATTTGGGCCAAAGGTGAGGAAGAATATCATGGTGAAGTGTCTGACAGAGAAGACTATTCATCTTGGAGCAGCTAGGAAGCAGAGAGGAAGGAGGGGAGTCAGAGACAATATTTAGCCTTCTGAGGTACACCCTCAGTGATCTACTTCAACTAGCTAGGTTTTACCTCGTAGTTTCCACCACATACCAATACTCCCTTCAATTATGAACTGATCAATGGATTAATCTATTGATGAGATCAGAGCCCTCATGATCTATTCACTTCCCCAAAGCCCCACCTCTGAACCTCTCTCCATTGGAACCAAGTCTTCAACACGGGAGCCTTGAAAGACATTTCAGATAAAAATGATAACAAGATCTAACTGATAGTAATCATTGAGTATGCATTCTACATTCCCTCTCACCTTCACTTACTATCTCTGCTGATCTAGATGGCTTACCTGGTAGACTGACTGAAACAATAATTCTAGAAGAGTCTGAGCCTCTGGACACCATACACTTCACAGGCTATGGCTGGTGGATTTGTCATTTCCATGTGATGCCTTAGTGGGTCACCTGGACACCATATTCTTGCCTGACTGTACTGTGGCTTGTTTTCTTTTGACTGGTGTAAAACATGACCAGGCAATAGCCAAGGATTAAATTTTGATGGGATTTTTGTGTTGTCCCCTAGTAAAGACACAATTTGAGAGTTAAGAATTCTAAGCCTGCAGAACCCAGAATTCTTAGAAGGGATCATCAGGAGTGATGATAAGCAAAGCAACTCCTGCTTGTAGCCTTTAGTTATGAACATTCATTTAGTGTAGATAATGCTTTGTGGCAGTGGCACCCATCCTCTCAGAATATGATCTCTAAGCTGACACCTCAGCTGTGTCTTCAGTACACCATATTGTAACTATATCTGGTCAGCAGCTTCTGGATTGTGTGGTAGTAATGAGACCCTAGGTCCTGTATCTGATGTCACACTCCTTTGGCTGGAAAGTAGATATCTAAATCCAATCCAATGTCTCAGTAGATGAAATACTATGCTCTTGTATAGTGATGTTGGCTGAGGCTCTCCAGTAAAGCAAAGAAAACCCATATCCAGAATTCATGCTGACTGAGTCAAGATGAATCATTGCCCTCATCCAGTTTTGGAGAAGCTTAATGTAGCCAATATGCTCCCAAGTGGATTATTGGTTTTCTTCAAGAATGGTGACATATTGGGGGCCCACCACTGGTCTCTTTTGCAGGCAAGTACAATAGCTAAATCAGTCTCATGGAGTAAGTAACCATGCTATTATGCCCACATATAATCTTCCACCCTGCCATTATAGTAGGGCTGCCATAATTGGCAAATAAAAATACTATACAGGACTTCCAGTTAAATATTTAGTCCAGACAGATTACAAATTTTAGCATAAGTGTGTTTAATTTGAGGTCACACTGCCCCTGGGCTGTTCCTAGCCTGGGAATCATCACAGAAGGGATGCTAGAGTACAGACATGTCTGCCAAACACAGGACTCCTTCAACAAGCAGGAGTTGCACCAGAACCCTCATAGACTTTGCTGAGACTTCATTTTCAGCTTTCCCCTGCGGTTTGAGGGTCTTCCTCCTATTCCTCTTCACTTTCTCCTCTCCTTTCAGGTGTCAGACTTCATTCCCATGTAAAACTTCTTCTCACTTCCTGTGCCTTTCTTCCTTTATTGTTCCTAGACATTTTCCCCCAAAAATCTCTTGCTCTTCTAATCCCATTTTGGCATCTGTTTCCAGATGACCTGAACTGACACAGTTGATACTAGCAAGTTGATACTTGCTAGCAGGAATAATACTAGCAAGCATGGAGCAAGAGGGGCTTTTGGGCTTAGACTACTTATCACAAGGTTGGCAAGGAACACAGCATCTTGAGTTGAATATAATGCACAGATATGACCTAACACTATGACTAAGCCCAAATCCTGCCCAAATTGTGGTGGTTACCTGTGTAAACATACTAATGAGAGGGAGCCCTGTTGCTGAGTCAGGCATTTGAAAGTTGAAGGGGGAAACACTGTATGAAAAGAGCACAGTTGGCCGGTTATTACTAGTTTGTATTGATGCTCTACAGAGAGATAAGAAGACTAAGTAGACAGTAGCACCAGAAACTCAGGTCAGAGACTATCTTAACTAGCAAATTTGGAGAGTAAGCAAAGGGATCTTAACCCCTAGGAAGTTGTGGAGAGATTAAGAGAACAGGCAAAAATTGATGGATAGCCAACAAGGGTACTGCTTAAAAATCTATAACAAGATTTTAATGAATAGAAAGCTAAGGTTAACTACTCAGAAATTTTACAATGCTTTTCTTTGCTCAGTTTTTGCACCTGAGCCAATTTTAACACAATGGTGAGTGTAAACTGGAATTATATTCCTACTCCTTCCCCAAAGGGGTTCCTAGCTACTTATACAGGTGACTGTACACTTGAGAAAGTGGAGGATAACCAGAAATTTCAAGAATACAAGCGTTTTATTAAATTGCTATCAGAAAAGCAAAGCATCATTAGACTTCTCTGTTTGAGTTGCGGGCTTATGGAAATCAAGTAATAAATCAAATCCTCACTAGGACAGTTTTCAGTGACCAGGCCCACAGACCTTTCCAGTCTTTGAGTGCATATTTGGATTTTATATTCCTGGAAGTTGGAGTAACCCCACATTTAGTTCCTGATATGCCTTGTAAGAGCTACCACAGTCAGAAGGCCAAGTGGAAACCTCTAATAATGTCCTTCCCCAGTGAGCATAGTAAATAAAAAACAATATCACAAACCAAGTAAGGAAAATTAGCAATTTTTCCATGGGGGCCAACCTTAAACCCTACAACATATCCTCTCCCCCCACAGATACCTCTGTTACGATAGGATCTCTCAGACAAGCTGGTCCAAGAGCTGCTTGCACTGCAACCTGGCACTACTAAGGATCCTTCTCCTGCTCCTGGCCTTTCAAAGCTCTCAACCTTCTGTGCCACTTGATTCACAGAACAAAGCAGTTACCCTACGTGTAAGATGTTGCCTCCCCAGGACACAAAGAGGCCTACCAACCAGGTATACTGGTTCACTCCTGTGGCAAGGGTCTCAAAATGCAGTGATTTGTCTAGTAGCCAGAGGCATGTCTGGATAAGAGGGTGTGAAGAAGCTGGTTGCTCTCAGATACAAGTCATAAAGACAAGCCCTGTAGTAGTCTTTCCTAAATTGAGCCCGAGCATCACCAGAGGGCAAGAGTAAATGCCAGAGCAGTAGTCCAGACACCCATGTAAGGGTTGCCCCAACTCTCTTCCATCAGCTCACATCAATGATTTACTGGAGAAGCCTATATAATCAGCTAAAGAAGAAAAAGGGCTAGACTTAGTTTGTATACAAGCCAGGTTCAAGAGTGAGTACAGAGAAGGAAAATTGTTCATGTGGATGGAGTTGTATCCAGTGGTACCTCATCATTAACTTTTTGTGAAAAAAAGTGAAAAATACATATATATATACACTCAGTGTATATACACAGATAGTATATACATAATATATATTATGTTAAATAGTGTGGGTATCACACACACACATAGACAGACACATGCAATTTATTTAATTCATTAAAAGGGTACTGGGTTTGAAGAGTGGCTCACATCTAGAAATTAGGCAAGGGATCATGGCTTTTTATTGAGCGTTCCTTAATCCTACTGAATTGCTATACTTGATTTATTTTGGTTGTGTAGATAGAGTGACAACCATGGTATGTGCCATTAGGAAAGCTTTCTTTTGATAACTATCTCTATAGCCCTCTTCAAGTCAGAACCCTGGCTGCTGTGTTGATCTCATTGCTCATTCTTATAACCATGCTGATCTTGTTCATGATGGTTTCATCACCTGATCTCTATTATTGTGGAATTATATTATTGCGAATAGGGAAACCATATTTTACTATCTATCCTGACCTTCAGATAGCCATCACTGAACTTGTATTTGCTGATACTACTCTAAGGAATTCATTTTTTATTGCTTCCATGAACACCAGGTATCCTCCTGGTGCTCACAAAGACATTTGGGTGAGTTTTCTGGCCTAATAAATGATATCCACTTTTCAATGTCCATTTCTCTGAGTGTTTTGATCCCTTATTCCACTATCTACGTTGGCAGTTCTGACATTTTAACTTTACAGTATGGGCCATCTCTTTCTTGACGGTTTAAAAAGCCATGCTAACAGCATGTTAACACTCTTTCCCAGGCATCGTCAATCTTGATTACTTGAGAGTGCTGCCATGCCTATAAAGTCTCCCTCATCCAATGTTATGCTGTGCCTCCAGTGATCCAGCACTGTCAAAATCCAATCCCATGCATACTTTCATAATTCTTGGAAGTATATGTTGACCAGATTTTGTAGTGCCTTTGGAATATAGTTTGTTTAATCTATTAGCAGATTCATCACTTCCCTGACCAGATTATAATGTGTCTTAACCCTAGTTATTGGCCTGATATGTGGGAAAGTGACTAAAGACAAATCTTGAGAGAAATACATGTTTTCTTGCAAGGATGCATGGCCTTCAAGTACAAAGTGCTCTTTTAACAGGCAAAAAATATCCCCTTCTGAAAGCTTAGGAGGTTCCAATAAATTTGAAGAATCAGGAAGCTTGAGTACATCGATTGGGATATTTCTACTCCTAATGTCAGGGTCCCAATCAGGGCTCTCACCTTCATAAAGTCCAACTCCTGAAATGTAGAATTTAACCTTGTTTTCTTATAAATAAGTGCTGGATCCCATAGTTGGCTTTTTCTGCCTGACTTCTGGCTGCAGAAAACATCTCTACATGTTGCCAAGGATGTCCTTTATTTTTTTTTACATTTAACCTCTAATGGGTGACCTAATAACCTTCAGCATTTGATTACCTTTCTCCATTATTTTTATTGCTCCCAACATGATTCACCCGATCCATTTTTCTTATATTCATTATTTCCCCATGATTTTCTCAAACGCCAGGTATTTTGCACCTGCTATGCATTCTCTTCCATTGTTATACCACTTTGGATCACCACAAGTGAATGTTATCAATTGCACTGCTATCCTATCAAGTGCTCTACTCACTCACTACCAGTGATTCATTTCCCATTCCTAGTCCCCTTTGTAGGTGAGATGAGATAATCCAACTCAAAATCTGGTTTTAGACTTTGATTTCTAAAATCATTCCTGACACCAACTGTTGCTGATTGGGTTCACCTCCAGAAAGCACTGTGAGGTGAACAAGTGTATGCAAGAAGTGTTTTGGAAAGTACTCTCCAGCTCAACATTTGGGTGGATTAGGAAAAGAAACAGAATTGGACAGAAGTTGAACTGTAATGCATTCATTGCAAACACCTCAGTCAATCCCCTGGGGAGCATTGAAGCTGAGCTGAACCTTTAGAGATTTCTAAATTGGGACAAATGATTCAGACTTTTATATCTCCAGCTTGACCAGTTGTTAGATGCAAGCAGCCCCCAGAAAGAGAGCATGACCTGGGCAATTTGACTAGCTATGAAAGATCTCTGGAGAGGGCTCAGGTAAGACCCTTCAGCCACAGATTCTTTTGGCATGTGGGAATGCTTCAGTCTCAAGGGGTTGGAGATCAGTGTCTACTTGATGCACAGTGAGAATGTTAGAAACATAAAGAACAAATTGTAAGTTATTCAAAATTAGAGCTAATGACTAAATTACCATCGATTTAATGAAATTAAAACAAAACAAAATGCAAAAATTACAATATAAAATTCCTAACAAGAATGGAAAAAAATGCTCAACTTTGCCAGCAATCTAAGATAGATACACACACACACACACACACACACACACACACACACACACGTAGTTAGTGAGGATGAAAAAGACTAATGGTATGTAGAGTTAGGAGATATGTCAGGAAATAGGCATTATACATATGGTTGTATAAATCGGTGCAACCTTTCTGGAAGAATATAAACAATATGTATAAAAATACAAAATATGTGTAGCTTTTTATCTATTTTATTATAATTCAAAGAAATTACCTCATGGATTTTATAGATATACATATATGGGCTATATATCACAGCCTTGTGTTTAACTGCCCAGTTCAAACCACAGGCATAGTAAGAAGAGCAAGAAAAAACAAAGAGGAAAAAACTAGAAAAAAGGAAAGGACCCCAAAGCGTAGTAATCTGCATTAAATTATTTATTGCAAAGGCAAATATAGAAGAGTATATACTTATTTCATTAAAGAATATTTTTTCTTTATATGGACGAGCCACTTTTATACTCACTATTCTATTTCTGGTGCATTATGTATATTCTGTTAAAATAAGGACACCATTGTATTGGATTAGAACCCACTCTAAATATATATTTTAACTTGATCACCTCTTTAAAGGCCTTATATCCAAATGCAGTCACATTCTCATATTCTAGGGGTTAGGACTTCAATTACAAAGTTGGAGGATGATAATTTACTCCATAATGCTATCTATCTATGAAGCTCCTATTATTTGTATGAACAAATGTATGAGGTACACTCTCCCATAGGCCCCGGGTATGAGCTACATAAGAAAACAATGAGGAGATGCAGGGAAACATTTAGCTTTCTCCCCATTCGGTCCACTAATTTCTTCTCTGGGTGAGGACCTGCACCATGCCCCAGCCTATTACATGGACCCCCAAAATTAGTCAACTCCAAGCATTGTGGGGAACACAATGTCAAATATGACACTACAGCATCCCTCAAGTTGTTCATTGCATTGTGGGTTGTTAAGATGCAAACAAACAAAACAAAACAAAAAGTCCCCAAAGAGGAGAATGAGCAAAAAAAGTTTCCAGGTCCTTCAGAACAGGGAGAATGCAGTGATTTCCAGGATGAATCCTGCCCCTAAAAGTTAGGACCCAGGCCCTAAGAATAATGTAACTCAATAACTGAAGAATGGGACAGCTTGTCTGACGGAGATGTAAATGATTTTAAAATCAAAATAATTTTTCATGTTCTCCTCAATACCCTCATCTTCCCAGGATAATAGTCACTCACAATCAGAGAGGAGGGTGGCTGGCCATTGGGAAGAATTGTAAGGCCTGTTGCTACAACTTTTGCCTTCTCCTTATTTTGTGAATGGACCATGACCAGACCATTCTATCACTCAAGAGATATGCATTAGCTGGGTGTGGTGGCACATGCCTGTAATCTCAGTACTTGGGATGCTGAAACAGAAGGATTGTAGGTTTGAGGCTAGTCTCAACAACTTAGTGAGAGTCTGTTTCAAAATAAAAGAAATAAAAATAGTGCTGGAGATTTAGCTTAGAGGTAGAATGCCCCAGAATTCAATTCTCAGGAGGGAGGGAGGGAAGGAGAGAGAGAGAGAGAGAGAGAGAGAGAGAGAGAGAGAGAGAGAGAGAGAGAAAGAGATAAAGAGAGATATCCTACTGTATGTCAGAACTTATGAATAAATGATATGAAGATAATGGATCAAGGCATTTGTACTATCAGAGAGGCTGAGGGGAGCCTGACCATGTAAGGTTTCTATATTAGTCAGCTTCCCAGAGAATCAATTGTGTGTATATGCATAATATATATATGTATATATATATATATACACACATAATTACATAGTGTTATGTATGCATAATATATATACATAATTACATAACATTATGTCCATATATGAAGTTATCACTAACAATCCCACTGGCATTTAACAGGAGGGAAGAAGGGAGGCGATATAGAAGGATATTCACCAAGTGCTGTGTGCATGTATGTTTGTATCACTTTGAATCTCATTATGATATATAATTACAGGATATGATATATAATCCATGCTACATATCTTCCACACAAGGCATGATCTGGCCTCAGGCTTTTGCACTTCCTGTCTCCTATGCCTGAGACATTCTTTCCCCAAAAAGCCAAACAATGTATTTGCACACATAAGTGAGAGCATTTGCTTTACTCAGTCTACTGATTCAAGAACTAATCTCTTCTGGAACCAGCCTCACAGGCACACCCAGCAATAATATTGTATTACCTATCTGGTCATCTCTTAGCCTAGTCAAGGTAATACATACAATTAGCCATCACAGTCTGCTAGTCATTTATAAGGAGTTTGGCTCTTTCTCTGAGTATGAGTGTTCTCAAACAGAGATATGACCTGATCTGACTTAGCTTTTTAAAAGATTCCCAAACCTACAGTGTTAATTTAATCTGTGCTATCATTAAGGAGACTCTAAGAATAGCCCAGGTAAAAGTTCATGGTGACTGAGACCAGGGCAAAGTAGAATAATAACAAGACTATTGTTAATGTTTAAATTTGTAATTATATTTGTGTATGGATTTGATAAGTTTGAATAAGATTCTGCAGATGATACTTTTCTCTCTCTTCACTGAATCACTTAAATTTTCACTCTTTGCACAAAGGAACACATCTGGAATTTCAAGTCATAATGAGAACTCTACAAGTCCTGTGCCTCAATTTATGCCCTTAAAAATGAAAGATCTGATAATAGATGCTGGAACTCTGATGGTTGCTTTATCCTGCAGGGTAAATTTAATAGAGTTTGACTTACACACTCTTAGTTTGAGCTGAATAATCATATGGTGTGCTTAATTCTTTGATAAATGTAGTTTTGCCTGGACTCCAGTGAAGCTAATAGGAGACCAAATTAAATGCAGAGAAGTAAAATGCAAAGAAGATTATTCCCACTATGGCAAGTGTAAAGTCATGGGAAGAATTTTTCAAGCAAAGGATATGAAATTTGAGGGAAATTTAATTGAGTGGAAAAGAAGGTGATCCAACGCACATGATAGTCCCATGTAGTACTTCCCCCCAAACAGAATCAGTTAGTCCTAGAAAGACTCAGACACAGTGTGAGTAACACAGTAGGTGGTTTATTTATCTGAAAACGGACCTTTAAATGTTTTCTATACTAAGTGAGATCAGCCATCCCCAGAAAGTCAAATGTTAAATGTTTTCTTTACATGTGGAAGCTAGAGAGAAATTAGGAAACAAAAAGGACTTAGATAAATGAGAAGAAAGACCAGTAGAACAGTGGAGGGGGGATTAGGTGAGGAAGGTGGGAAGGCAAAAAAGGGAGATTGAGGAAGGAAACAGTTCAAATAGTGTTATGTCCATATATAAAGTTATCACTAACAATTACACTGGCATTTAATAGGAGGGAAGAAGAGGGAGGTGATATGGAAGGACATTCATCAAGTGCTGTGTGCAAGTATGTTTGTATCACTTTGAATCTCATTATGATATAATTACAGTGTACCAATAAAAGTAAAAAATAAAAAGTGCTGGGGTGTAGCTCAGAGGTAAAATTCTCTTGTGTTCAATTCCCAGTACCAAAAAAACAAGGCAAGGAAAGAGGAGAAAACAACATGGAATGGGTAAGACAAAAATAAAGCTGAAACAAGGTGACTGATTTAAACTATTACATTAACTGTAAAAGAAATAAACACTTCCAATAAAAGACAAATATAGATGATCATGCATACACACAAACATTCATATAAAACTATGTTTATTTACAAGATACCCATTTAGCATATAAGGATATAGAAAAGTTAAGAGAAAAAAAGATAGGAAAATGTTATAAAACCATGACTCAAAACCAAGTCAGCATAGCGACATTAATTTCAAAGTATACTTTATGGTAAAAAGCATTACCAGAAATAAGAAGAGACAGTTATTAATGCATCAAGGAGCTATAACTTTTCAAATTTTATATGTATTTAATCATATAAATATAAAAATATGAATACCGAAAACAAAATATTTAATCATAAATATAAAAATATGAATACAGAAAACAAAATTTGCAAGACAAAATATACAGACAAATGCATAATCTTAACTATGAGTTTTTTCACAATCTTAGTTACTGATAGATTAAGTAGACAAAAATTTAGTAAAGATATAGAAGTTGACCGACACAAATGGTGCTATCATTTGAATCTAACATGTCTCCCAAAGAAGGTTCATGGGTTGAAAGTTTGGTTTCTAGCTGGTGGAGCTATTGGGGAGTAGTGGTAACTTTAGGAGGTGGAGCCTAGTAAGGAAGAAGTTAATCACTGGGTGAGTGCTCTATCTTCTCTCTCTTTTTTTTTCTCTTCTCTCCTTTCCACTCTTCTCTTCTCTCTCCTTCCTGGTTGCCAGGAAGTGAGCAGCTTTGTTCTACTAAGCCCTTATGCTATGATGTACTGCTTCAGCACAGACCCAGAAACAATGGAGCTGGCCAACCATGAACTAACACAAAAAGTGAACTAGATTTAATAGATATCTAGAACATTGCATACAACAAGCTCAGAATTCACATTATTCTCAGCTTATAAAATTCTCCACATGCAGAAATGAGAAGAATGCTGATACAAAAGTGTGATGATAGAGAAATCCTTGTTTCTATTTTTTATCTTCTCACTCCTAGGCCACTAAAGAAGACCCTTTCAAAGGATATCCATAAAAAAAATCAGCTAGACAACAGACCTACTTTCTAGTTAGAGGAAGAAAAGATTGTTCCTTGACTGCCAGGAGTATGGTCCAATTTGCTGAGAAGATACAGTGTGACCTGGGTTCAACTTCAACTGATCATCTAGAAACATCACTATAAACAAGATACAAAAGAAAAACTGCACTAGCATTATACAATCACACAGGTCTCAGACAAGGTAATAGGTGGGTCACGAACACTATGCATCCAAACATCACTAAACCCAGCAACAGCAAAATAAGTATTTTTTCAATCACACATAGAACATTTGCCAAGATATGTAATATCCTTTATCTTAAAACAAGCATCAACATATTCTCAAAAATAGAATTCATACAGAATATATTTTGAACACAATGAATAATTTAGAATTGAAACAATAATAAGTTCAATAGTAAAACATTAAAACAGTTGGAAACTTAAATAAAACACTCCTAAGTAATCAATGGGTCAATGAGAAAGTCTCAAGGAAATAAAAATATACTGAACTGAACTAAAATTAAAATGCAGCACATCTCAATTTGTAGATCAGCTAAGGCAGTGTTCAGAGGTAAATATGTAGCATTTAATATTTAGATTAAGAAAGAGGAAAGGTCTCATTTCAGTAATCTAAGATTCCATACTAATTAACTGGAACAACTGAAAGCAAGCCAAAAAAGGAGGAGGAGGAGGAAGAGGAGGAGGAGGAGGAGGAGGAGGAGGAGGAGGAGGAAATAAATTATAGTAAAATAAATTGATACAATTAAAATCAGAAAACAAAGAAAAACCAAGGAAACCACAAGTTGTTTCTTTGAAATGATGAATCAAATTCATTAAAGTCAATTGACCAAGCAAAATAGAAAAATAATCATAAGACTAACATCAGGAATGAAACAAGAAATATCACCAAAGACCTTGCAGATATAATAAAATACTAAGAAAAAGTTATGTATATAAATTCAAGAACTTACAAGAAATTAAACAATTTAACAAAAATTAGAACCCAAATTCACTGTAGATAAAATGGATAACTACAATAGTACTATAACTATTAAAAATTAATACCATACTTTAAAACTTCTGAAAAAGAAATCACCAGATGCAGATGATCTCCCTGGTCATTTCTTTCAAATTTTTAGAGCACTGTCACCAGTTCTACACAATCGCTTCCAGAAAATACAATAGGAAAAATATCTTCTCATTTTACAATAGGAAAAATATTTTCTCATTTTATTTCATCTTATATTAAACTAAGATAAAATGGTATAAGATGGAGAACTACAGACAAATACCCCTAATGAACATAGATACAAAAATTCCCAAGAAAATAATAGTACATAAAGCCTGTAATATATAAAATAATAAAACACACATACAAAAGGAGAAATGCACTAGCATTAGACAGTTGCATAGGTCTCAAACAAGGCACTCAGTGGGTCAAATGAGATTTATCTGGAGAACATAAGGCTGGTTTGGTATGTCATGCTAAATAAATGTAATAAATGATACTAACAAAATACTTTTATAATCATTTAAACTGAAGCAATAAATGTATTTGACAAAATATACAACATGCATTTATGATTTAGAAAGAAAAATAGAAAGGAACTTACCCTGTTAAAGGACATCTACAAAAATTTACAACCAATATCAAACTTTATAGTGAAAGACCAAATACCTTCTTTCTCCTAAGATCAGGAACAAAGTAAGGATGCCTACTCCTACTACACCTTTTAAAAATTATATAGAATTTTTACCAATGGGATACAGTGAGGAATATAAATAAGAGGTATACTAATTATCCCAGAAGATAACTGTCTATGTCAAAATGATTCAAGGAAACTTAAAAAACTCTTAGAAATAATAAGTGAGTTTAGCAAAATCTCAAGATAGACATAAAGTCAATACACAAACATAAATCATATTTCCATATAGTAACTATAAACATTGGAAGCCAAAACTTTTTAATATAACATTTTAAACATATTCAATAAATGAAATATATATGAGACTAATAAAATATGCCGGGTATCTTATGATAAAAAAAAACACAAAATGCTGGAGAAAGAAATCAAAGAAGATGAAAATATGTGGAGAATCATACTGTGCTTATGAACTGAAAGACTAAACATAGTACAGTAGTCAATTCTCACCAAAATGATCTAGAGTCAAAGCAATGTCAATCAAAATCCCAGAAGAATTATTTTAAATATAGATAAGCTCATCCAAAAAGTTTATCAAAGGCAAAAGGAACTATATTTGTTTTTAAAAAATACAAAGCAAAACAAAACAAAAAACAGGTGTGGTAGTGCACGCCTGTAATCCTAGTACTTGGGAGGCTGAGACAGTAGGATCATAGCTTCAAGGATAGCCTCAGTACCTTAGTGAAACTATCAGAAACCTAATGAGACCCTGTTTCAAAAAATTGGGCTGAAGGGCATAGCTCAGAGGTAGAATGCCCCTGGATCCTATCCACAGTAACACACACACACACACACACACACACACACACACACACACACGAAGGAAACATACCTGATTTTATAATGTACTAGATATCTATAGTCTGCAAGATAGTTACGGTATTGCCTAAGGGATAAAGACATAAATCTAAATAGAACCCAGAAATAGACTCACACAAACACAGCCATTCTGTTTCTATAAATGACTAAGTTGGCTTAACTGGAAAATATTAGCCTTTTCAATAAGTAGTATTAGAACAATTAGGCATCAATATGCTAAAAAGTGGACCTATATTATAAACTCATACTTTACACCAAATGAACTCAAAATTTATTATGTTAAATGAAAATCATATAACTTTTAAAAGTGTAGACAAATGTGCATGACCCAGAGTTAGGGAAAGAGATCTTAAACATGACACCAAGAGTGTGATTCACAAAAGAAGGAAATGATTAAGACTTCTTCAAAATGAAAAACTTTTGCTCCTAGAAAGAGAGAATGAAATGGGGAGTAAATATTTGCAAGTCATATATACAATAAAGATTTCATTTAGAAAATATCAAGAACTCTTAAAACTCCCATGTTAAAATGAAACAGCACAAATGTAATATCAAAATATGTCAGTAAATACTCCATCAAAGTGGACAATATATAGTGATGAAAAAATCAATACACCAAGAATGCATAATAAGCCTAAGTGTGCGCACCTAAAAGTAGAGTTTCAAAATATGCAAAACAAATCCTAATAAGACAAGAGAAAGAAATAGTCAAATCTCCAGTTGTATTTGGAGACCTAAAGTACTCAACTCTTAGTAAATAGTAAATAGAATATTTGCGACTACAGAAGGACCATAAGGACATTATTAACCAACTTGATCTAGTTACCATGTACAGATTATGCCATACCACACTAGCATATACATTATATAAAGTGCATATGAATTGTTCACCAAAATCTGCCATAAAAAAGCTCTTAAAAAGTGTATGTTGGAGCCGGGTGTGGTGGTGCACGCTTGTAATCCCAGCATTCAGGAGGCTGAGATCAGAGGATCCGGGTTCGTGGCCAGCCTCAGCTACTTAGTGAGGCACTCCGCAACTTAGTGAGACTCGGTTTCAAAATAAAGAATAAAAAATAGGGCTGGGGGTGTAGCTCAGAGGTAGAATGCCCCTGAGTTCAATCCCCAGTACCACACACACAGACACAAAAAAAGTGTATGTTGGAAACATAAGCCCCAATGCAATAGCATCGGAAAGTGGGGTCTAATGGAAAGCAAGTAGGTCATGAGATCTCCAGCCTTGTGAATAGATTAATGTGCATTATAAAAGATCTGGAGGCTGCATATTTGATCTTTTGCTCTCTTTTTTGTCCTGTATTTGCTCTTCTGCCATGGAATGAAGCAGCAAGAAGGCCCTGATCAAATGCTAGCCCCTTGATTTTTTATTTTCTGGCCTGTAGAACTGTGAGCCACAAAAATTCTGTTCATTATGAATTAGCCAGTCTGTGGTGTTCTGCAACAGCAACATAAAGTGAACTAAGACGGTACGGCCTCTAACCATAATTGATTAAAGAACAGAACAAAAGAGATATCTGTAACTCCCCAAATATTTGAACACTATCCAACACCTTTTTACTAATGCAAGTATTAGCAAAAGGAATTATTCAGGGAAATTAGAAAATATTTTCAACATAACGAAAATAAAATACAACATATCAGAATCTATGGGATTCAACCACAGCCATACCTAAAGGGAAAGTATATCATTAGCAGTCAGAGAGATGCAAATCAAGACTACCTTGAGATTTCACCTAACTCCAATCAGAATGGCAACTATCAAGAACACAAACAACAACAAATGCTGGCGAGGGTGTGGAGAAGTGGGAACCCTAATACATTGTTGGTGGGATTGCAAATTAGTGCAACCACTTTGGAAAACAGTATGGAGGAACCTCAGACGA